>JANHGC010002194.1:83906-95319 GCA_027560395.1 Boaedon fuliginosus | reverse complement strand
TTCTCTTTTTATAATACTAATGCTGTGGCCCTTTTGGGTGCTGGGGCCTGGTTCCATGGAGAGTGTTTTTTCCGTGGACTGGAGGAGTGTGGTTTCATGTAATGTCTGCATCCTCTACATGTACAGAGGCGCCTTCACTCGGTTGCATGGCCCGGTTCCTGGTGGGCTGTGGACCGGTGCCAATCCATGGCCCGAGGGTTGGGGACCGCTGTATTAGTAGTTTGCCCTGTCAGTGTTGGTAAGAGTGCTCTGGGTAGTTCCTTGATTAGTAAATCCCTGAACCCAATTTAGCTTGTGGTACTAAATTGGTAATTTAACCATTGGTAATTTAGCACAGGGTAGCAAGGTACACTAGCTTTGTAGACAGTCTTAGATTATCTTCTTTTCTTTTTTTTTTGCTTCTTTTCTCGACGGAAAACGATTGCTTTAGGCAGCTTCAGAGAGATAGATACACACACACGCAACACAAGCCTCTCTATTCCCTAATCCTAGACCCCGCACAAGAGGCAAGATGGCAAGAGAGATATCTACCTAAGAAAGGACTTTTTGAATAACAGCATCCTGCTGTTAAAAGAGTATACACATCACGAACAAAGATTTGAACATGAGTTGTTTTGAAGCTTGCATAGATGTTTCTGCTTACTTTACATATTATACCTTGTTGTTAGCCGCCTCACATTCCCCCTGACTGGGGAAGGGAGCCAGAGTATAAATTCAACAACAACAACAACAACAATAACAATAATAATATTTTGTCTTTGCAGATAATGGGCTCTCATGATGATGTGTCAGCAAAAATAGATGAAGAAACCGCAGCAAAGATCCGAGGCCTCACCAACAATTATCACAAGAACAGAGAGAACATGCTTGATCATCTGTTAGACAAAGTGTACGACATCAACCCTGATATCCATCCAAATTATACATATACAATTTAAATCCCCTGTGGAAATGTTTTAAAAGCAGCGGTACTCACAGAATGAGATAGCCTAATGAAGAGGGCAGATTGGGAACCATCACTATTACATTAGCTTGTTAACCAATTATATTTTTATCACCAGCAAGAATCAAACAAGAATCCATTTGGATTTTCTGTGTCCAACAGCCAAATCGTTACACATAATTTTACTACAGGTTTTTGTTTTGTTTTTTTAAAAATATTATTACTTTCTGCATTCCAGCTGGATATACAATATCATCTCAAAGCTGAAGCATATTCTTGAGCATAATATTTGCAACTTGGCCAGCTTTTATAGGCAACTCTCTGGCAACGTAGATTTTTACCCTCACTTTTTTTGTTGTTTTTGTAGCAAAGATTGTATCACTTAAATATGGGCAAAAGCAGAAAAAAAAGAATGGCTTGGCACGAGCAGCTTTTAAGTGGGTGTCTTTTTTTCCTTCGGATGTTCTCTACTGCTCGGAAAGTATTTTGTCATATGGCTTGTTGTAGGAAATCTGTTTGTCTCAATATGTGGAGTTTTAAAATAACTAAGTATACAATAAATAGTATATATTATTAGACTTAACATTAACCATGTGTCTCTAGGGTGGTACATATGGGGGAAACTACAGTCATACTTATAGGATGTCTTTACATATCAGGCATACAGCAATTGGCCTCAAGTTATGTTGGAATTAAAAGTTCTGTCTGTGAGTTGGTATTTGGCCAAAATAATTCCCTCTGTCATTAATAGTATCAAAAACATATTTGCTTGGTTATAGCAAAGGTAGGCATGCAACAGCTCTGAAATAAGTAAGAGCCTTGTTCGCATGATAGATTAAAGGTATTTATTACTTATTTATTTGTTATCATTTATATGCCGCCCTATCCCACAGGACCCTGGGCAGCTCACAATCATGAATTATAACAATAAAAACTCTAAAATAAAAAAACAATAAAAAAATCTAAAAACAGCTTAATATAAAAATTTATTCAAAACAGAGAACTTACAATGGGCAAATCATACTATGCAATCCTACAAGGGGTGTCATTAGTCCCAAGCCCGCTGGCAGAGCCAGGTCTTCACAGCCCAGTGGACAGCTAACAGATTAAGGATGGTCCAGATCCCCATGGGGAGCTGATTCCAGAGGGCCAGTGCTGCCACAGAGAAGGCTTTCATTCGTGGATCCTCTAGCTGGCATTGCTTAGCTGACGGGACCCACGCTGGCAGGAATGGGGTGGATGGAGACGGTCTCAAAGGTACCTGGGTCCTAAGCCATGTAGGGCTTTAAAGGTCATCACCAACACCTTGAATTGCACCCGGAAAGCTATTGGGAGCCAATGCAGCTCGCTGAGGAGTGGTGTTATGTGGGTGCACCAAGGTATATCCTTAATCATTCACGCGGCTGCCAATTGAAGCTTCCGAATGTTTTTCAAGGGTAGCCCCATGAAGAGCACACTGCGGTAATCTAACCTAGAGGTGATGAGGACATGACTGACTGTAAGGAGAGCCTCCTGGTCCAGGAAGGGGGACAACTGGTGTACTAGGCGAACCTGTGCAAAAGTTCCCCTGACCACAGCCTCCAAATGATGTTCCAGTTACAGCTGTGGGTCCAGGAGAACTCCCAAGTTGCGCACCCATTCTGAGGGGGTCAATCTTCCCCCTCCCCAGAATTAAGGATGGGCAATCAACTGGTCCACATGGGGGCAACACCCAGAGCCACTCAGTCTTGTCGGGGGTTGAGTCTAAGCCTGTTGGTCCCCATCCAGATCCTCACAACCTCCAGACACTGGGTTATCACCTTGACGGCATCACTGGTCTGGCCCGGGGCAGAAATGTATAATTGGGTATTATCAGCATACTGATGACACCCCACCCTGTGCCATTGGATGATCTCACCCAGCAGTTTCATGTAGATGTTAAATAGGAGAAGTGAGAGAACTGAACCCTGGGGCACCCCACAGAGCAGGGGCTTGGGTCAGATCTCTGCTCTCCTACCAACACCGATTGTGAGCAGCCTGAGAGGAAGGAGGTGAACCACCATAATAAGGTGCTCCCCACTCCCAATCCCTCGAGCCACCCCAGAAGGATGCCATGATCAATGGTATCGAAAGCTGATGAGAGGTCAAGAAGCACCAGAACAGAGGGACAACCCTGTCCTGGGCCCGCCAGAGATCATCCACCAGTGTGACCAATGCCATCTCTGTGCTGTAACCGGGCCTGAAACCAGACTGATGAGGATCCAGATAATCAGTTTCCTTCAAGGTCCATAGGAGCTGAAGCGCCACCACCTTCTCAACAACCTTCCCCAAAAAGGGATCGTTGGAAACTGGACGAAAGCATAGAGAGTAACTCTAACATAACATAGTGGTTTGAACTTTATTTAAGCATACATTGATCTGTACTATTGGTGTATAACTGGGATGGACAATTTTTTATCTTGCTGTATTGAAATTCAATTATCAGCAAGCTAGGTAGCAAGGGAGATTCAAAGTTGTAGGTCAAGAACAATTAAAAAGGTCGTGGATTGTCTATCCTTGTGTAAACTATATTATTGTGACTTTTCCACCAACCTTTTTTCCCTCTACCCATTCTTGGGCTATTCCTTACTTCTTTACTCCCTTATTTTTTCTCTGTCTCGTCCAAATCTAGAGTAACAAAAGCAATTGAAGATAAACTCCAGTGGGTTATAATTTCCTATTTTATAGTAAACTTGGCAATATGAGGTTTCCTCTATTCTCAACCTTTGTAATCTTTCCCATTTTCATCCAGTTTCATCTCTGGTCCTTGCTGGAAACTAGAGATAGCCGAAGGGAACTCTATTCTTGTTTGTATTTCAGACACCTTTTTTCATCTACTTGTAAACTCTGTACAATTCTACTAAGATCTGTATTTACAGAAGTCAACATTGCTGTCTATTGCCATATAATGCCTCATTCGAAGAAGGGCACCACAAACAAGAAAAGTATTATTGCAAAAGAGTCAAAAGTTTTCCCCCAGGTGACAAAAGTCTGGATCTTATCTGAACATTCCCACTAGCTATAATTCAGCTCCAATTTATGAGAAATGAAATACAGCCAAACAGAAACAGAGACATGCCAGAGATTCAGCTTAAGAATGAATATCTGGAGCTTTGCAAGCATAGAAGGTGATAGGTACATGGCATAATTAGTGTAACTAGATAAGGGTTTCCTGAATCTCTTTCTAATCTAGGTGCTAATTATGAATTCCTTCCAGTGTTATAAAAACCCAATAGAGCAACCTCCTAAAGAGAAATGTGTACTGATTAAGTATAGGTCACCAACTGTATGTTCAGCTTCTATTCCTTATACTGATAACAAAAGCACACGGGGGAGTAGAGGCCAATTACACAGACCATTCTACACAGCCTGAATACTTTTTTCTATCTCATATAAGAAGTGGGGATGATAGTTGAAAATATGCCTAGTTCAGCACAAATTGAAGACAGCATTGAATTTCTTATTTTACCCTTTAAAAATCAAACAAAGGCAGTCATGGAGCTGAAAAAGAGCACCGAAGTCTTTGCTAAGAGGTAATTTTTAAAGCATCAAAACATATTTTGGATGTACTGCTAAAATATGTACAGACAGAAGTATCTTCAGGGGAAAATACTTTAACTGTTACATTCAAAACAAAGAAGTGTTGTAATATATTCATCCTGCATTTCAAACGTTCAAAATACTCCATATTTATAAATCTGTGGGGGAAGGACAATATTATCTTCGTATTGTAGAAGGGAGGAAAAAGACTGCACAACAATTTCATATATTAAAGTAGTATTTGGAGCAATTCTAGCTACTGGTCTAGATCAATGTACACAATAGCACAAGTTCTACAACAGGGAGAAAAAAGACAACAATTTTCAAGCTCACCATAACATCAACTTTAAAAACACCACTGGAAGAAACGTTAACAGAAAAAAAGCAATCCATTTGAAACAGAAACAATCTTTTGGGAGGTGAATTGTAATAAGATTTGCTCTCCAGAAGCTTGTTTTGCACAGACCAAGAAAAGCATACACGAGAGTTTAAGGATACAGAGATTCCTGCTATTACAATGTAATAGCACTTACACAGATACATAGATTTTCACTTGTTTTCTCTATGTAACTGTTTGCATGGACATTTGACCAAACTGGTTCCTAGAAATCCCAGGACTAGCTTATTTTGAATTCAAAAATCCAGACAGCCAGCAAAAGGCAGCAAAGAAGCATAGAAAACCTGGGCTCTTTGCTGGTATTTAGTGAACCACTAAGATAAATGCAACCAGCCAGGAAGTGCCTGACCTTAACAAACTCAGTCTCCTATTAGATGAAAGCATCACATCATCATCATCATGATTGATAACATGCCACTTATTCAGAGATTTCAAACACCCAAAACCATTTATAATCTTAATAATTCTTTGACCCATCAGATCAGTAGAGCCTGTACAAAACAGATTGCTTCATGATTTGCAGGAGTCAGATTCAGCAGAATAGTGAAATGACTTACGTGCCTCTTCATTGGACATTACAACTAGAAGGTATGACTTTGTAGCTCATCAGCCAATGACTGAAATAAGATATCACCAGTGAAACTTTTTGCTTCATACATGCTAACTCACTGAGAAGGACAGTACAAATTGATAGACGTGTGGGTGTCAGTAATTCAGAAATTCATCACTGGGTCTGCAGTTTCCCTCCAGGGTTTTTGAGTAAAAAAAAAAATTCCAGCTGTACCTGGAGATTGGTCTCAGCACATTCTATGAGCAAAGCAGCTGTTTTCTGACTAAGTCCTGACCTAAAACTGTTGTTCCATAATCCTTTTTTTAGGAGAAAGCCCCACTAAATTCCAGACAAATAACTTCTAAGTTGTTATGCCTGGGCTTGCATTTTAAGTTTCCAAAAATTTTTAATCCACATTTGCTTCTTCTGTCTTTCATGTATATGTTTGTCTTTCCACTCCAATTCATCAGTAAGAGGTCAATGGAATTATTAGATTGATGGCAGGGGTTGCTTTTCTGTTGCTGGTTCAGTGTAACTGAAATGTGGATATATAAGTACATAGCAGGAGATAGATCAACAGAAGCCTCCTCTAGTCAGGCTCAGCCTCTTCTGTGCACTGCAGTCCCCAAAATCCAATTGGAACCTTAATTTGGTATCTATCTCTCTCCCCCCCTCCCCCAGCTTCTTTGCAACTGAAGCGCCGCAATGCTGCTTATTGCACAGTAAGATGAAAATGATTATTCTCTCTTGACAGACCTGCACAGCTCTCTCTGCATTTAACCAGGGCCCTTACAAGTTGGATCAGGGAAGAGACACTTGATAGCCGAGGCTTCCATGGTTGAAATATTTGTGAAGTTAACGCATAATCTGAAAGCAGAAGCTAATAAATTATAAGGTGCTAATTGGGGCCCGAGTGGGGCCGTCAATCACATTTCCCTAAACACACAAGAGACCCTCCTAACCTAAAAAGGCAAGAGAGTCTCCAAGAACAGCTCCCAGTTGTCACCAGCCATGACATCCTGATCTGTCTCAACAAGGGCATACATAAGCTGTCAAAGTAGATAGTGTACAAAGACGTTAGGTTGCAATCCTATGTGTGCTTTCTTGGCAATTCCATTCTATACAGTACAGTAGAGTTTTTTAGAAGATGTATCCCAAGGCTGTTCTTTCCAAGAAGATTCTTGTAAAGGTCAAGCTTTATACCTGGGAAGATACTCCAAATCTAATAGTAGCGAGCAGCCAACTCTCTGTTTATTGAACATTTAGCAACTGTCCACCCACCCCTCCACCCACGAGAAAATTTCAAGGAGAGAAACTTCAGTCTCATAACAAACAAGACTTGATTTGATTTGCTCATAGAATTCTACAATTGTACTACAAAGGTTGGGGGGGGCATTCACACAGGCAGCTGTTGATAGCAAAACAAATTGGTGTTCATATGCTGTCCCAGTTAACGAAGGTTCTCCTTGCAGCCACACTACACAAAATGACATCTCTGTACTGAAATCTTCAGTAACAACTTATCACCTGCTTCAGTCATGAAATACTTTCCTACCACTAAGTATTTTCAGCTTCAAATGCATAACATTAAACCTACCATAACACAGTGGGAACAGCATAAGCTGTGAGGTGGAAGATCGCAGGCCGAATATGAACTTGGACTTGAAATTCTAGATGGCTTTCTATAATATAAACACTTGCCTCCCTGATTGGGGCAAATGCCCAACATATTTTTGAGCTCTTGTATCTTGTGAATTCCAGTCACATTCCTCATTTACAAACACCACAAGTGTCCCAATAGTGATTCTAGTTTGAGAGGCCCCGGAACTGAACTCCCTACCCCAAAACTTAGCAGACTTAGAATTTGTTTGTGTTTTGCATATATACGTTAAATAGAGGAAGGGTTAAAATCATTAGTGTAGGTTTATTTACTGTGTTTGTGAACACACACACACCCAAATCTGTGTGTAGTTGTTTTTTTTCTGATAGAGAGAATGTCTTGGCAATGCAGTCAAGCATGGTACTTTTTTCTCTGGAAAATGAATCATGTGGAATGCTGGAATGCCCGCTTTTATTTGAAGTATCTTCAGGTCTTCAACGTTCAATTGATAAAATCCGTCTTTTTATCACAACTGAGCGTTTGCTTGACTTTTCCTCTAAGATATCTTGGATTAAGTTACATCTTCCAGTGTTCTTTCATTTTCAATTTTTTTTTTTTGCTTTCCCCTCAAGATCATGCAGTAGGAAAGAGGAGAGAGGGAGAAAAACTAGTATCAGGTTAACTAAATTTTTTAGGACAGAGGACCATGGACTCTTCTGTCCCAACGGTTCATTCAGCTCGCTTAGTTCTTGTTCAAGAAAGCAGCAACAAGGGTTGTCCTGGTTTCTGAGAAAGTTAGAAAAATTGGCTTATCTATCTGGTTGCATTGTATTGCATTGTTAGGTTGGAGGAATAAACTAATGAAGTTTCTTTGAAGCAGGAGCCTTTTAAAATAGCCACATCATGGCTTCCAACTATACAATGACACCTCGCTGTAATGTTTCTGTTAGCTGAGATATATGGAGGAAAACAGTCATTATTTCTTGCTATATCTGGAGCCATTCTTGGCCCTGAAGTCTATTTCGAAAGGTCCTCAACCATCTGATGCAGATTTTCAGGGTAGATGTGATGGAGAATTGACGGTGAAATAACATTCTTAGATGCAGGCTATTGCATTGAGGACCAGGAAAAATTGTTTTATAAATATAGAAAATTAAATCAATTTTAGGGGAATAAATATGGATCCCTCTTTTAGTGTAATGATCCAAGGAACCATGAAAAAAGGACAATGCTGCAGTGTTGTACATAATATATGTCCCCTCCAATTATGATAATTATTAATAAATATTAATAATTTACCTTCCCCCTTCACCTATGACCTCACACACATGGACATACTGTATGTAACAACTTACATTTTAAAGTGCTATAAAATAAAATTTGGAAATGCACGAGTATATAAGGATTTTTTTTTCTTTCCACCTTGAGCTCCTTAATATATATAAAGATTTGTGTTCATGAAATAACTGCCATGCAATTCAGTGCATTGTTATAATATATATTGCAAGCATACCAGAGTGATGATACATATGACAGTTTTCACAAAATACAAAAGAAAAGCATATACCATCTGCTAACCACCTTATTATGTTATTATGGAATAATACTAATAATATATAATAATACCCATAGCTTTGAAGTTTTAGACCTTGGTGAATTGTATCTGCAATTGCGGCATGCTTAGTTTTTTCTGCCTAGGCCATGTTCTCACCAGCAATCTAGAACATTTTTTAATTTCATCTAACCATTATTTTCTCTATAAAGAGTAGGGCAGTGGCCTAGAGGTGGAGCTCTTGCCTCAGAATCAGGAGGTGGTGAGTTCGATCCTAGGTAGAGGCAGATATTTCTCTCTCTAGGCACAATGAGAATTTATCTGCTGAACAAAACTCCACATTGGCGACAGGAAGAGCATCTGGACAGTATATACTCAGCTGCATTCAGTTGCCCAGAATCGACCCCACAAGAGATTATGGGGTCATTAAAAGAAGATGATGATTATTGTCTCTATATAACAGAAATGACAGGATTTAGCAATGGTTGGGTATAGCAATAGCACTTAGACTTATGAACCACTCCATAATGCTTTGAAAGACTCTCTGAGTGGTTTACAAAGTCAGCATATTTTTCCCAGCAATCTGGGACTTCATTTATAAAATAACAGAGTTTGAAGGGACCATGAAGGTCTTCTAGTCCATCCCTTTGTTCAGCCAGGAAACCCTATACCATTTCAGACAAAATTGTCCAATCTTTTCTTAAAAATGTCCAGTGTTGGAGCATTCACAACTTCTGGAGGCAAGTTGTTCCACTGATTAATTGTTCTAAGTCTAACTGTCAGGAAATTTCTCCTTAGTTCTAGTTGCCTCTCTCCTTGATTAGTTTCCACCCATCATTTCTTTTCCTGCCTTCAAGTGCTTTGGAGAATAGCTTATCTCCCTCTTCTTTATGGCAACCTCTGAGATATTGGAACAATGCCACTATGTCACCCCTAGTCCTTATTTTCATTAAACTAGACATACCCAATTCCAGTAACCATTCTTTAGATGTTTTAGCCTCCAGTCCCCTAAATATTTTCCCTCTTAAAATTGCAGAAAGCTATGGGTGAGAGTTTGATCTCTACCGACCTTGGAAGAATTGAAGGATGAGTCAACCTTGAGCCGGTTCAGGATCAAATTCCTGGCAGTGGGAATGCAGAGTTAGCCTGCAATGCTGCATTCGAACCAGAACTCTGGATGTTGAAAGATAACTGTAAGTGACTAATAGGAGAAATGGGAACGCTATGGTGTAGTAGGGAGACTTCCAGGGGTGGGTTTCAAAAATTCCAGCAACCAGTTCTCTGCCTGGTTCCTGGGTGGGCGTGGTCATGGTGGGCATGGCCTAGTCAATCTCCAGCACCATGGCATGCGGGGGGCCATTATTGCAAAAAACAGCAAAAAAGGGTTCCCCTGGCCCCCCAGATGCCTTCCAGGAGGCCCAGCTTCCCTGGAGACTGGGGAGGGCAAAAATGGCCTCCCCCAGCCTCCACAGGCCCCCCAGTAGCCGGAAATAGGCCCATTTTGGGCCTTCCACGACTTCCAGGAGGCCTGGTTTTTGCCTTCCCAGCCTCCCTGGAGCCTGGGGAGAGCAAAAATAGCCCTCCCAAAGCCTCCATGCATGCCCTACACTTACCTGGCATCTGCGTGGGGACTCCTGGGAGGGGTGTGGTGGGCGGGGCCAGCTGGTCATTCTAAATACCAGTTTGGCTAACCAGATATCAAATTAACATCCGGTTTCTGCCGAACCAGCCCAAATTGGCTGAAACCCACCCCTGGAGATTTCATTCCATTTTATCCCATAGACCATGCAGATAACAATATAATGTTAATAAAAGAACTGTTGTCATTCCTGCCATATGTAGTAACATATCCTTTTCTCTCTTCTTTTTTTGGAAAAAGCAAGCTGAAGAAAGAGAAAGACTAATTTGAGAAGCTTCTCTTCCAACATATCAACCATCAGATGGAATGGGAGAAGTAATAATCTTTGTAAGTTCATTCTTCTCCTTTGAACATCTTGCATTTCCTCTTCTCAGAACCTCAAATCTCAAAAGATTTACTACTTAAGGAGAATGAAAGAGGAGTTTTTGGATTGGCTGAAGGAACGAGAGGTTGAAAAAACTATAGAAGCACCAAAATACCTGATGGTAAATAAAGATGAGACTGTTTTGATGAATGATGACACAGCGGTCCCAGGCAAATGCACAGGAGGTGGGGAAAAAACTGTAAAGTTACATGGAAAGGAGCTGGTAGACAATGTGGGAGATCATGAGACGGAAACAAGCAGCTTGTAGCACAAGATTCAGATGTAGGAGGTTTTCGAGACCCGGAGTGGAGAAAGGAAATTATAAGAGTAAAAGGGAATGTATTAATGAAGGAGGAGCCAAGAGATGATGGATAATAACAAGGCTGAGTGAAATGGTGATAGGGGGATGAAACAAATGATTTACATGCCAATTGATTTTTTTTTCTTCAAAGGAAAAAACAAAAGGGGGGATTATGTTATATGGATTATGCTCACTAATTGATTATGTGTGTTCTTGGTTTCTTTTCTCTGAGGTAATAAATGACATATAAATGGAAGTATAAGTAAATGAAGTAAGCAATATTGAGAAATGAGGATAGAGTAATGTGATAAAATGTGAATATTGTGGAATAATGAGAAATATTTTTAGAAATAGGGGGAGAAATTAAATGAACTATAGACTGATTAATATGTTCTATGGATCTATTTTATATATATTATACTTATTAATTGTTTAGATTTTTTATTAACTAAAGAAAAGGGTATTGTGAAACTACTGCAGAATGGATGATAAGGCAAATGGAGAAGATA
>JANHGC010002194.1:56054-70319 GCA_027560395.1 Boaedon fuliginosus | reverse complement strand
CAGTTAAGCAAAGAATGCAGCACTCATCTCATTTACGCTTAGGAAAAAGAAGCTGTAACAGCTTAAATCCTGCCTGACGATGACAGATGTGACTTCGTCAAAACGTTGCCTTGATATTCTCAAGCCTACATGGGAAAAGACCCGATTACACCAATACTTACACACACACACACACACACACACACACACACACACACACATCATATTGGCACAGATCTGGTGAAAAACAACTCTGAAGGTTCCTGTGGTTTTCACCTAATTAAAAATTTCCCTTAACCCCAGTCAGTCAGTCACATGGTCCAATCAAGACACGGTCTGGTTGCCTGGTAACCACACTCCTTCCTCAGGCCAGGTATGAGAATGTCCTTGATTCCCAAGAGAAAGTATTTTATTTGGCTACAAAATCCCAGCTATATTTAATCCCCCTTCTCTATCCCTCAGCTCCAGTGTGGCAACACTGAACCTCCAAGATGCTCAGCTTAGCTTCAGGGTTGATACCTTATGGAAATGGGAAGGTGGCCAGATTGCAGTGATAGTGCCTTCTTTCTGGCATGCCAAGCATTCTGAACAGAAATGAGAAGCAAACAGAGAAATTGCCTTTCACCCTATTTCAGTAGAAAGAAACCGCATATTAGAAATTGATATTGAAAAATATGTGTATTGGCCTGAAAGGATGTGAACCTCTACTCTGTTGCCAAGTTGTACACAAAAAATGTCCTTTTCTTGAATTTGATTTACAACAGAGCAAATAAGTCTGACTGACTATCATACCATGGATAAGACAGTTCTTGCTAAACTAAAATTTCACACAAGTAAATTATATAAATTCTGATATTAGGGTTTAAACAATGACTTTTCCCTCAAGACATTTGTTAAATTGAAGTTTTTCCATAATTATTTTTTTGGGGGGAAATGTAGATCCAATTGAACAAATCTAGGAGAACAATAGGGAAGATAAAACAAAGGTTATGAAGGGAGAAACAAATGTTGCAGAGCCTCTGTGGCTATTTATTCTTCTTAAATGACACTTTAGCTTTAATTGATTAAGTCTGTAAATATGGACTTATCAATGTAAAGTCACAAGTACCGTATCTTCCAGATTGAGAAATAACTTTTACTTTGAACAGATCTAATCACGTGTCTGGAGAGAGGCAGCTACTACGCAGAGCTGGAGTATAGGTAAGTATAGGCTTAAGGGCTAGACTCTCTGGCTGTCAAGTTGCATCTTGCTTGTAACACATTTATTGCCTCAACCAGATAATAGATATGACCATAAGCCAGGAACCCTACTGCCAACCACAGGAATGTGTTTTTCAGGAGATACTTGGAGGCATCTGCCTATGTGATTATCTACTTGATGCTTGTCTGAGTGAGGCAGTAAAGGCTTCTTTGGGAAGACTTTACATTCAAAACGTAATGATGGAATGCTGCACTGCCCTAATATATAGTATGGTGACTTGTGATGTCAAAATAAGTCTGGAGTGTGCTTTTAATATTGAGGATGTCTGGCTCCTAACCACAGAAAGAAGAATCTCATGCAGTAGTTTTGAAAATAAAGGCATCCAAGCAAGAAATAGTTTCAGAAACAGTGAGGACTGGACTTGGTACTGGCTAATGAGTCGAGGGAGTCACATATGACCATGCTGTCACTCAGAGCATGCATGCATTGTTCACACCCAGAAAAATCTTAGTAACGATGAAAAAATATTGAAGACCATGAAGCAGAGTCTCAGGAGTCATCTCTTTTTCTGCCTCCCCCCCCCCCAAAAAAAATGCATTGTTGTTACCTCCAGAAACAGTGGTGTCTTGGATAGTTGCTGTAGTGGACTCTGTGATGAAACAGCAGCACCTTATAGAGCTGTCCACACCTGTAAAAGCTGCAGAAACAGTTTAACATACAGTAGTTCTCAGAGCAGCTGCAAATGCTATCAAGATCTAACTAGTCATGTGGTAAAAGCTAGTCCTGGGTGGGCAGGTAGAACTGTGACAATATGTAGTGGATTATAAAACAACTCTTGGTACATAACATCCATCTCCAATATGGCAACAAGAAACAAAGTACATGCATTCCAGTTGCCACTGGTGTGGGTGTTTATGCTATTCCATAGAATGTGTGAATCAAGTGGAATTTTTGAGGGGGAAGGCCTTGATTTTAGCATCATTTGTGTTTATGCCTGTATTTATAAGTGTGTGTCCATTCTGCACACATTACTAATTTCTACTTCAAATAATGAGCCCTCTTTTTTCCCTGGTAGCAGGTACTGTCCTCCTGGTTGCAGAGATATAATAGGAGATATTTCTGGTAATATCATAGAAGGCTACCGAGATGTAAGTACCTCAGTATAAGAGCGGATTTAGAAGAAAAATGTGGCAGCGCTGTTTTCTAGATGTTTTTGACTAGTCGTTAAAACATTTAACTTAAGTCAAAGTCAGTACAATAAATTATTATGCAACATGGAGCATATTAAGATCTGGAAATAATGATATGAACAGGTGCAGATAATCTTGAAAAGTCAGGCTTAACAATGAGAAGCACATAAAGTATGCCTTTTCATTTCATTAATATAGTTCAGGCTAAATGGTTGATAGAACTGTTTTTCTATTAAACTAAAAATCTTATCTGTTGTGAACTGAAAACTGTTTTGAAAGTTAGGTACAGTAATATATTTCGCAGGAATCTCATTGTGAATGAAGATCAGGAAAACTGCTATTTCACCACTACACTGGGCTGCATAAATCATAAAACAGTTTATGGTCAGTGTAGGAATCCACTAAGTTTCTCCAGCAGGTGGCCATCCAGCCTAAATAGCTCTGCATGACGCTGCTTCCCCATGTTCAGCTGGTGGTCTAGTTAGTAAGAACCCTAAATCCTCCTAGGATCCTTATTGCCCAGCTAACAAGCCTGGTGTCTCAAATCCTATATGAGAGGATCAGCTACCGTGGACACATTTAAACATCACTCTATTGGATTTAGATTAAGGCTTAAGTCAAGATTATTTTGAATTTTGATTTTGCCGTCATCTTCAAATCTGAAAAGCCGCCTTTCCGTGACATCCTCCAGATCATTTTGCAGAGGTGTCTCAGGGTTGCTCAGTGGAGCAAAGTAGCACTTCAAATCTAAAAACAGGTTCTGTCCCGTGGCCTCTAGTTGATGCTTTGAGATAGACCACTTCGGGTGTTGTTTTACTTGAATGAAAATGTCTTTTTGCACATACGAACAGAACAGCCAGTTAAGACAGTTGCCTCGCTACAACATTGCAGCTTTGCTGTAAGGCATAGCAAAAGAGGCATTGCTTCACCTGATGACCTGGACTGATGGGGCAGGTCATGGAAAGATCAGTTGAAGCCAAATATATATTTAGGCTTTGCACACAGTTTGGAGATACAGAGATAATTATGTGTGTTTTGATCTGGTCAATATAATGACTGGTTGTTCTTTTATTATCGTATTCCTCATGGTGTTTGCTTGTATGTGTATTTATGTGGGTGTATGGTTTCATTTAGATCAATGCCAATAGATGTAATCTTCACATGCCATTTTTTTTATCCAGTTTACAGATGAGGCTTAACAGGCTTTTCAGGCAATAATTCAAAGTCCTCCTCTTCATTATAGAATACCTTCAACTAAATGACCAGAGCATGTGGCATTATTCTTTGCCACCTGTATTTTGAGGAAATGGCACTTAATGATTTCTCAGCAAGGAAAGATTACTGCATTGTAAAATATTAACCTTAGAGCATATTTACCTAACAGGCCAAGTTGTTGCAATCTTTTCAGAAGTAACACTGTCTCTTCTCCAGTTAAATTGATAATTTACAGAGAAATGTTACTTTCCTTTTCTATTAGACTTGATTTTTTGAAAGAGTGGCCTTTTTATTGGCTAGATGCGTGAGTTATTTAAGTATTGAAACATAATCTTTGGTTTGTTTGTTTGTTAATTTGACTTTATTACACCAGACATCCTTTTTGTGCAAATCTGCCATACACGCAGGAATCATTGCAGATGAAGTGGGTGGCCAGATCAATGTAGTTCAGTTGAAAGGAAAAAATCGGTATCAGGGTATCTTGGCCAATGGCATCCCTTCCCAAGAGTAAGTACTGTTTTGGTGCTTGAATTATGATATGCTTACTTAAAACCAGGATATAGCAGTATATAAGACCTTTCCTTCTCTTTCAAAATAAGTCATAATTAAACTAGGAAGCCGAAATAACTGTAATTTGATCTAAACTAAAAGCATGTTTGCCTATGCTATCCTTAACATAATATGGAGACGTATAACTGTGTGTTCCCATACAGAGCTCTTTCCTTTTTTTGTTTTGTTTTACGCAATAAGTCTGCACCTCCCTTAGCATGAGCAACTGTACCATATTGTCTAAAATTAAATATTGTTCTGCTGTAATTAATGCAGACTTCCCAGTTTGCTTGCTAAATCGTTCAAAGAGAAAAGCTGATTGTGGGCATAAGCTTTGTTCAGTTTTCAGCCTATTAAATGAATATACGTTTGTCAAAATTCAGTCATTGATTGCTGAAGTATGATATTAAACTGGCTCCTGAATTAAAAAGTGACTAAACTGCATGTATTACTCAGGATCATTTGTGTAACCTCAATACTACAGTTAAATAATAGTACACATCAGACCTGTCACTGTTACTCTAATACAGGGGTGTCAAACTCAAGGCCCATGGGCAGGCCTGGAAATAGGAAAGGACGGACCTGCAGTGCCTCTGCTAGCGAAAACAGGGCACAGGAGAACCATGTGCGGTCACCTGGTACCCCGTTTTGGCTGTACGTCCTGTCTCCCCACTCCCGGCCAGCCCATAGACGAGAATTACAGTGCTGATCCAGCCCTCAAAGAAATCCAGTTTGACACCCCTGCTCTAAGTCATGGAAGGTTAGTTCATTCTTTGAAATAGAAGTGCTAACAATATCATACATAAGTAAATAGCTTTGAATGGTTGGTTGGTTGGTTGGTAGACAGATAATACCAGTACACACAAATACATATCTATGATAATACTTAACATTATGGTATCTTTTTTCTTGACAGTGGATCGCTATCAAACAAGCGATTTATTTTTAACTCAGATGGTAAGGAGTATTATTATTTTTGCTTTTTTTTCCTCAGTAAAGTTTAAGTATTTTAATTAGTACTTCAAAGCTGTTATCATTATAAACATTGTTCAGATATTAAAACTAAATCCATTTACTTTGCTATTGAGTAGATGTTTATACAGGCAATCCTTAATTTACAACCATTCAATTACTATTCAAAATTATGATAGTGCTTGTTATTATCCTTGTCTGAAGTTATAGCTGTTGTAAAACCCTCACATAATCAAGATTCAGGCACTTGACAATCCACCCATCCATGTGATTGGTTGGAGGGGCACTGCAATTGCCCTATCTATTTATCTTTCCCCACCCTGTTTCACCAGCTCACCAGCATGCAATTCATTTAGTGTCAGAATAATATCATCTTTGGAAATCAAAACCTTCAGTTGGGGAATTTTTAGGCAAATTACCTTTGAGTACCTTCGAGACTGTCTTCTTCCACCTCATGCCTCCCAGTGCCCTGTTAGATCCCACAGAGTTGGCCTTCTACGGGTCCCGTCAGCTAAGCAGTGCCGGCTGGCAGGTCCATGAATGAAAGCCTTCTCTGTGGCAGCACCGGCCCTCTGGAATCAGCACCCCATGGAGATCCAGACCATCCCTAATCTGTTAGCCTTCCGCCGGGCTGTGAAGACCTGGCTCTGCCAGCGGGCTTGAGATTAAATGACTCTCCTTGTATGAGTGCAGAGTATGTTTTGTTTATTGTATGTTCTTTGTTTTTAATAATATTTACATTAAGCTATTTTTAGACTTTTTACTGTTCAGATTTTAGAGTTTTTAGTTTATATTTTATGATTGTAAGCCACCCAGAGTCCTGTGGCATGGGCGGCATATAAATTGTAATAAATAAATAAATAAATTTATCCAATTCTGCTAAATAATGTATGTGCTTCTTATCAACAATTATATGCAGTTGTTGGGTTCTACATTTGAACAGAACATTAAAAATGTCCAGGATAGATATCCTGTTCAGCAAAGCAAGTATTTTTCTGATATAGTATGTACAATGAAAATAAAAATGCACATTCTTTTTATAATTTAAAGGTTGTGACAAAGCACTGAATTTAGGAGGTGGAGATGCTCTGAATATTCAGATGACTGCATCATCATCCTGGGATGAAATCAGTGAAGTTGGAGACTTAGTTAAGTGGTCTCCTCAGAACGCTTGGCTTAAAGCTCCTGGGCCATCTTGGGCAGCAAACCAGAGTAACCATCAGCAGTGGCTGGAAATTGACTTGGGAGAGAAAATTAGAATTACAGGTCAGTTCAGAGACTTCCTGCTCAGTACCGAAGCATATGCCTTTTAATATGTGTGCCATTATGTTGTCTAGTTATAAGTGGTCTTTGCATCAAGAGGGCACAACCACTGCTTTTTCATTTTGAGTGTTGGATCCTGCAGATGCTTCTGGGTCAATTATTCATGTAATAAAATTACTTGCCTTCTATAATTCAATGGTATGTTCAGACAGCATGGTAAACTAGAACTAAACAATTCTGCCTTTCTATGGAATAAACTACATGTTGCTGCTTTGGGCTCAAACTTTCTCTTGGCTCTGATGCAAAACAAAGTGGCTAAATAAACCTAAAGGGCTATGTCTCACAAGAAGACCCCATGTTTGTGTATGTTCATATGGTCTTGTTTTGGTTGTATTTATTGCTGTGTGTGCATCGAGTTTAGAAATCTCTCACCATGTTTCGCATCCTGAAACCTCAGTTTTTTAAAGAACTATATAAACCAATCTTGTACAGATAATAAAATACAAAGGTCTTATCTTGTGAGAATTGCCCCAGTTGCTGACTAATGAAATCCTTTATGCCTTATTAATGGGGATTGAACTATTCTCGTATATAAAATCACAATCCAGAATTTACATATTTTTTCTTATTTTTATTTGTGGAAAATCATGCTTCCTAAATGGAAACACATTTGTATCTACCATGTTTCCCCGAAAATAAAACCCTGCCTTATATTTTTTTGAACACCAAAATAAGGGCTTGATCTTATTTTGGGGGAGATCTTATTATTATCCACGCAAAATGGCCTCACGGAGGCTGCTCCCGCAAACAACTACTGCGCCGCCCCACCTGCTACTCCCCATCGCTGGCTGAGATCAGCAGGCCAGATTCGGTGATCCAGATGCACCGCCGGGCCAGATAAGAAGCAGGCAGGCGCTGGGCTGCGCAGCCAGAGGCGAGACGGAGCAAGCCCCGACCCTTTCACACGTGCCTGGCTTTTTTTTTTTTTTTTAGAAAAGATTTTTATTATACAAAAGATTAAAATACATAAAGCAACAAATAAAAAAGACAATATATAAAACATTTAAAAAATTACATATAGTTTTTGGTCCGATAGTGGTGTTGGTGTTTACGATAAATCACATATTTACAAAATTTAGTCATTAATTATTATTTCGCTTATCCATCTATACATACTCATTCTAATAGTTGTTTTCAGTACTTCCATTCTTCTTATCTTGTCTCTTTTCTATCCATTCATACTTTCCCCAAATTCTATAAAACTCTGATTCCCCTTTATCTTTAAGAAGCATCGTCAGTCGGTCTAATTCTGTGTATTCCATTACTTTCTTTTTAAAATTTTCTTCAGTTGGGGTGTCACCAGTTTTCCATTTTTGTGCATAAATAATTCTGGCTGCTGTGATTATGTGTATTATTATATGTTTCTTTTCTTTTTTATATTCCTCTGGAAGGATTCCCGGCAGGAAGATTTCAGGTTTCCTCTCCAGTTGTTTTTTTAGAATATCTTGGATCCAATTCCTAATTTTTTCCCAGTAGTTTTTTGCTTTCGGGCAAGTCCACCACATATGAAATAATGTACCTTCTATGTGGTTACATTTCCAACAGTTCCTTGGAAGGTGAGGATATATCTTTGCCAATTTTGCCGGGGGCATGTACCACTTGTACAATACTTTAGATGCATTTTCTTTAACTGACGTCACTAACGTCCTCTTATAATTTCCCCCCCATGCTGTCTGCCACTTTTCGAAGTCTATCCTATATCTGAAATTGTTCGCCCATGCTCTTATTTTATCTTTTATTGGGCTATCCTCCATCTCCAAATCCAAAAGAAATCTATAGTTTCCCAATCATACTTTCATCTTTTCCTAAAATAATTTTGTCTAGTCCTTGGAGTTCTCTGTATATACCCTGCGTTTCCGAGACCTTTTTATACCTTGTTCTAATTTGTGTATAGGTCCACCAATCTAATTCCAATTCCTGTCTTGTTAATTCGCCTCTTGAGTTGAGACTGGCTTCAGTAGTTCTTTGACCCCTCCCCTGGCCCCCTCCCCACCCATCCCAGCTGTCCCCCAGTCCCAGGGCTGTGAGCACCTCTGCCCATTATGCAACCCAGAGCGCAGATGCTGTTTTTGGAAAGAGACGCCATCATTCACCCCTCGTCCCCCACCTGGCCTTTCTGCTCTGCTGGGTTGCTGGGCAGGGGTCCCGCCCACCTCTAGACTAGCCCATCCGTCAACAGGCTGAGCGGGGCCGCCCAAGGAACAGAGCAAATGCCTTTCCAGTGTCTGCCCTTCGTGAGGCGGGCCGCATGGGGCTTCTTGCCCACCCTTTGGCTCAATTTGCTCCACTCAAATCCCTCCACAGCTTTTCCCCCTGTGCAGCTGCCAGCACCGATGTGCGTCCTGTACCCCTTTAGCAGGGAGGGGAGCAGGAAGAAGAGCAGAAAGCCAATGGAGGCAGGTTGCCAGCTGAGATCAGCAGGCTGGATTCGGTGATCCAGATGCACCGCCGCCTCTTGGGAGGAAAAGAGAGAGGAGGTGCTGCAAGTGCCTATTCCTCATGTTCTTCTCCTCCCAGGTGGCGGCGGCACATTCAGCTCACCAAATCTGGCCTGCCAATCTCAGCCGGCAAAGGGGAGTGGCAAGTGGGGCGGCGCGGTAGCTACAGTTTGCGGGAGCAGCCTCCGAGGCCATTCTGCATGGATGGCAGGTGCATGTGGGGTGCATGGGGCATGTTCCCACCCATTTCACCCACTGGCCTCAGCTCACCTCGTGTTTGTGCATGCGCTTCAAAGGCCTTATTTTAGGGGGAGGGCTTAGTTTAGCACATGTGCTCAAAAGCCCGATTGGGCTTATTTTCAGGACATGTCCTATTTTTGGGGAAACACAGTATTGATAGAAGTTATGCATGTAAACAAATGTTTTAAACATGAACGGTAGTGGAAATGGTGATAAAATATAAAGCTAATATATTGACATTTTTAACTTTGGTCTCAATATATTAATATTATTTGAAGAAAAGTTTAGTTTCATGTTTATTTATATTCGCTTTTCTTTCATTACAAGGAATTAGAACTACGGGATCTACTGTGCTTCATTTTAATTATTACGTTAAGACATTTGTTGTGAACTATAAAAATAATAACTCAAAATGGAGAACCTACAAAAGAATTTTAAGCAATGAAGAAAAGGTAATGCTGATTAGGGGATGGAGAATGGAGTGAGAATGGGGTTATTGAGGGGTTTTTTCTCCAGTACTTTTTTTATGATTGAAGCAGCTGCGTTAGATTCATCAAAATCCTGCGTGTCCTAACAGTAGTGAAATAAAGGTTTTTTAACAAATTGACAAAATTTTAAACTACACACACACACACACACACACACACACCAGACAGTTTTGTGCTTATAAATCTATTTTTTATTTGTTTATTCAGGTGTTTCTATGCAAATTTAACCCAACATGAATCTTATTTATTTTATTTTTATTTATTTATTTTGATTTATACCCCGCCTCATTTCCCCGGTCAGAGGTAACTCGAGGTGGCTAATCTTGGAGGCATTTCTTTACTAAAGTCTGGGAAGGGACCAGAATTAAATGTTTCCAAAGGGGTTGGTTTTCTCCCCAGTTTCTTTCAACGGGTGGGGAAAGCCCCACATAGGCATGATGTAGCCTTCCAGTTTTCCAGATGGCTAACTTTAGTGGCACATAGTCATCCTGTAGACTTCATTAGCATATGACATAGCAATAGGCAATAATTTGGATGGCTTTAAAGTGGAACTGGATACATTCATAGAGGATAGGACTATTGAGGATGAAGTTTCAAGTATCCCCGAGCTGACCACTATGAGAAACAAAATGGCTAACAAAAATGGGCCTTGGCCCCAAACTGCAGGGCTTTTTGTTGTTATGCTGACTTACTGTGCTAGCTTGGCAGTTTGTAGCATCCAGATTCAGATTCTTCCATTCTATCAAGTAGGGTTTCTCTATGTCAGACACTGCTCAAATTTGGGCAGTGACATAGCATTTGCTGCTATGTCAAAAAAAAACCCCGATCCCATTTCTTATATTGTAGTCATTGACAAAGCAGATTTGAATTGCTCAGGTTAACCATCCTCTTACCATATTTCCATGAAAGATTAATTTGTGGAACAAGAATGTTATTTGTCTTTTATAAATTCCCATTTGTTCCTAACTTCCTCTTATATCAATTATCCTGTTTTGTGTGTATGTTTGTTATTCTTCCATATTGCAGGTATTCAAAGCCAACTCAAATCATGGAGATGTAGTTAGGAATAATTTTATTCCCCCTATAGTAGCTCGTTTTCTGAGAATTATTCCACAGACCTGGTACAAAAGAATAGCCCTGAAAGTGGAACTTATTGGTTGTCGAGCAGCTCGAAGTAAGCCATTTTTATCTTTACACAGCTTGTAAAAAGTAGAATCTCATTGTCCCTCAAATGAGATGTTGACTTTTTTTTTCAATCTGTTTGTAGGTAACAGCTCTCTTACTCATCCACTTGGGCAGAGACCAAGTCAAAGCACAGGTGTTTCCACTAAAAAAGATGATCAATCAAGCACAGAATATATACCTTTAGTTGAAACCAATTTAGGTATGACAATCAGTGCAATCCTATGTATGTGAAATGGAGAAGAAAGGTTTAGTGGTTGGGAACAACTATTCAAAAAATGGTCACACCATCCAAGGTCAAAGGCAGGCAGTTCCCATCGATCTCATTCCCCTGTCCACCCTCAAAGACACACATTTTCTGTATCTATCTGCTTTCCTCATATTTGCCTAGCATTCTACTTGTGACTTCTGCTTCCTGAGCTGCTATCCATGCAGTTTGACAGGTCAGTAGCAGACGTTCAGTGATATATTTTACTTTCTTTAAAAATAAAATGGAAGAGGAAGTGGAGAGCAGTCTGCTCCTATTTTCATCCTTAACACTCCCTCCAAGTGATCTGAAATATACAGTGTCAATAGAATAGTACTCCATCAATTTTGTTTTTATAATAGAATAGAGAGTGCCTCTTTACAAGAGATGTCCTCCTCTATATGATAATAATTGTGATCATTAGTGTGTAGTGCAGTTCTCAAGTAAGTTTTCTAGCTTTGTTTTCAACATATTTTAAATTTTGGTTTATATTTTACATTTTTTAAAGGATTGAATCTTATGGCTATCGTTATTCCAACCCTGGTGGTGTTTTTGCTGCTCCTGTTATTGGGAATTTGGATCTTTACTGTACTGCGAAAGTAAGTGACTTATTTTGTTTCCTCCTTCAGAATTAGACACATGATCATTGTCATCATTTGGATAGGTGCAGCCTCTTTATCCATTATGATGTTCCAAGAGTAATTGGTAGATAAAAATAATTCCAATGGGGGAAATATTGTTTTGTTTAATGATTTTATATATTCTTTAAACTATTGCATGTCTGATATCTCATTTAATTCTCAACAGTTTTCATTAGTTTAGTCTATCAGGCTTCCACGCTTCCCAGTGTCCAAGAGATGTGTGCTTTCTGTGTCTCCTTCTCTCCTTCTCCTAACATTAATTCGCATATCACATATAATGGCGGATAAGCCCCTCAGCGAATATGCGGAGTCCTGAATTATAACCAAAATACCGTGGAAAATGTGCCACACGTGAATAAGCTGGCACTCCAAATGTTTGAATGTTTTAACTTTTAGAATTGGCATATTTATGGATGGTTTATTTTTCATAGTATTTTGTTTAAAAATTCCAGGGTTGGCTTATTTATTATTTATTTATTTATTACATTATGTCGCCCAACTTCTGAAGGACTCTGGGCGGCTTACAACATAGATAGCAATAGCACTCAGATTTTATACACTGCTTATCAAGAGTTTTACAATACTCCCCAAGCAGTTATAGAGTCAGCATATTGACCCCAAACAATCTGGGTCCTCACTTTACCGATCTTTAGAAGGATGGAAGGCTGAGTCAACCTTGAGCCTGGTGGGATTCAATCTGACAACCTGCTGAACAAGTTTGCAGTACTGCATTTAACCACTGCGCCACCGAGGCTCTTTGTTGTATGTATCAAATTTGTTTTGATAATAATATTAAAAATTAAAAAATAAGCTTACTTGAATCACAGTAGGTGTTAATTTTAGTTGCTTTTAAATGAAGTGTTTCTTGCTTCTCAATAAAAGCACTATTTAATGGGAGTATAATAAAATCACCTTTTATTTTTGGTCATTAATTTGGGAATGCATCTTTGTGGTAATTGGATAATCTGTTGCGTAAATAGAATCTGTCCAGTGAATGGAGGGTCACTTTGATTCTAAAAGCTAATGTTATTAGTCCAAAAATTAATTCACTTTGTTTGAAAGGATCAGACAATTACAATTATTACTTTCTCATGTCTTCAGTTTGAAGGTCAAAAATTGACAATTCTGGAAGCAGGTTGTGGTGTTGGAAACTGTTTATTTCCCCTTCTTCAGGATTTGAATATGTTTGCTTATGCTTGTGACTTCTCTCCCCGAGCGGTGGAATATGTAAAGGTTAGTAAAATATTTGTAATTTTTTCTTCTGTTAAGTAAATACATGCATTTGAAAGATAAGTGTCTTTAAAAATGAATGAAGAGGAAGCAAAAATGCCATCAAAACTTGGTATCATTATATTGGTTTAGATCTGCTAAAATTAATTAGAATTAGATAATCATTATTAGCTGAAATCCTATTATTTATGTCTATGCATAGCAATGTCAGAGTCTCTGTTTAGGAACTAACACTTTTTCATTTGAACTACCTACTAGTATTTATCTATTTCTTTAATTTAATATGATAGTTTATTAAATTATCTTAGCCTGGAATTTGAGTTTTGTGCTCAGTAATTAAATATTACTCAGAAGATTATGGAACAGAACATCTAACTTACTTATTTTAAAATTCTATAAGGCCACTGTAGTAAAAGCAATTACATAATACAATAAAAGATCCATACACAAAAGCTGGAAGAATGCATACCCATGTTTTCCTCAAAATAAGACCCTGTCTTATATTATTTTTGCCACCAAAAAAGGCACCAGGTCTTATTTTCGGGGGAGGATGTCATCCATTGACTCACCTCACTTGCACGCGTCGTCCCTGGCCTCCTTTTTGTTGTCAGAGGCCTTCAAGAACTACTTCTGCAGTTAGCAAGGCTTTCATGAAGACCTCTACAGCTGATACCAAACCTCCGGATTGATCTGGAGCTCTGTTATTGGCCACAGAGGCCTTTAGGACAGCCTTCCAGCTGCAGAAGAAACGGGCCAGCAAGGCAGGTGTCGGTGTGCAAGGCCTGGCTTCAACTGTCTGAAAGTAAGTAGTAGGGCAGCTCCACCACCCCCAGCTTAATTTTTACCTATGCACCCTGGAATTGGCGGGGTCTTAATTAGGACTTATATTGGGCCCACATGTAAAAATCAAACTAGGACTTCCTTTTGGGTAGGTCGTATTTACGGGGAAACATGGTATGTACAATTTTATATATAATAATCAAGTATGAAAAATTTCTTCTGCAGTTACATAAACAAAATAACCTAAGCAACTTTAAGAAGTGTGGATTGAAGTCCATGTATCTTAAAGTTGCTAAAATTGAAAAAGTTATCTAAAAATACTAGCTTGGGAAAGGTTGTGATTCATATTTATTATCTGCTTTTCTGCTTGGTTGTCTTCAGTTCAATACTGAGTGAGATTATAATGAATAGCTTCAAGATATCCACTATCTAAGCCAGTATTTTCCAAACTTGGCAACTTTTAAGTATAAAGATTTCAGTTCCCAGAATTCCCTAACTAGCAAGCTATTCTGGACTACAGGTAGTCCTTGAGTTACAAATGTCATGGAGCCTGCCCATTCCATTCATAACCTGAGGATTCATGGCAGTGA
>JANHGC010002194.1:37725-55954 GCA_027560395.1 Boaedon fuliginosus | reverse complement strand
CCTGGTGGGATTCAATCTGACAACCTGCTGAACAAGTCAGCAGAGTCTGCAGTGCTGCATTTAACCACTGCGCCACCAAGGCTCATGTTATCCATCAGAATATATGGAATACATGGATTCTTTAAAAAAAATACTGCATATGTTGTATATGAAAAGGGCATCTGTAAATAAACAATTTTGGAGGTGCATTTTGGAATGTACAATTCTTGGTTTACCCGTGAAAATATTGCACTTAAGAAGAATGGGGAGAACTGACTGTATAGCTTGACAAAGTGTGCCTGCTCAGAGAGTTCTTTCCACATTTCGTGGGCAAGCATAGCAGAAGAGCAAGATCAAGCCAGATCAAAGCATTGTTTCAAAATGCTTTCAGGAACCCCTGCCAATTCATTAAGTGTTAATTATTTGCATGGAGAATTAGCTCAGAATAGGATAACTGCACTTGGTTTAGCCTTGAAAGAGAAAATCATTTTTTTAAAACGCGCTCAATCATTAAAGGAGAGCTGAGGCAGAGGAAGAAAAATTATACTGAGCTTTGATTTGTAATGAGGTGGTGTTGTGATTTCTGAACATAGATCATGAACAAATATCCTCAGAGCAAACATTTTTTACTCTTCCTCTCTTTCTTTCACGGATACACTGCTACATAAGGCTATAGTTCGGTGATTGTTGGCCGATCATGGAATACAAATCTATATACTGTGAAATCTTGATTTAAACTATCAATCTTTAACAAATTTTAGATGCAGCAGACCAAATTTCAATCAGGATGTCCACTGACATAATGGACAAATACTCTAAATCAGGCCTGTCAAACTGACAGCCCGTGGACCGGATATGTCACGCACAGGCCATGCCAACCCTGGCTCCACAAAGTCAAAAAATGTTGCAATACATCACGATACAGCCCGTGACGTGATTGAGTTTGACACCTGTGCTGTAATTCCAAAGTAGTCTAGACAACACAGAAATAGTTATAGTAATTTTACCTTAATTTTCAACATCTGCAGAGAGAGGTTCATGACCCAATTTACCTTATGTGGGTTACATTTCAATTTGCATATTCAATAATAAAAATCACTGTGATTATGTACTGTACTTTTCATATTTAATAAACATTTGGGAGTCTCCAATACCCCCTTCCTGCAAGTGGCCTATTAAAATAAGGTTTCACTGTCCTGTAGCTTTTAACCATGCTTTCTTTTTGAATTGTATTGTACATCACAATAAGCAAAAAAAAAAAAGTTCCAGAGCTTCATGGAGATTGTTTTTTGAGTAAGCACATGTTCGGGCTGCTGATGAACAGGGAGAAATTTGTAGACATTTGATTGACACACTGAGTTGCCATCCTGTCAAATCATCTTACATTCCACTTTCCTCCTTGCCAAGCCATCTAGTCTTAGTGAAGAATGAACTTTCTAACTCCTCTTCACCCTGGAACCTAATGAAAGGAATAGTATTACTGATGAGAACCGGCTCTTTATCTTAAGTAATCTTTTCAAATAAAGAATGAGTAGCACTTTCTGCTGTTTTCCAGCATAAAATGATCCATTGGAACAGAAAGTCATACGTGTTGTATGATGCCACTGATTGCCTCAGCCATACATAGCCCAAGCTTAGATGCGTGAAATGAATTCTATTACTTGTAAGCTATAGCTTGATCAATGGTAGAAATGCTGTTTTTAGAGGCTACATATTTTTCAGAGCAGCCTTAGTTTACATAAGACATTAAATCGATTACTAGAGTTTCTGGCTGGTTAACAACCTAAAAATATCTACCTTTTTATGATGTGTGTCAGAGGTTGGGAAAGAGATTCATCATAAGATTCATCATAATGTCAGTTGTATTCAAAAGGTACTAGACTAGGGCTGGGGAGACCCAGGTACAGATTAAGTTCTGAGAGGCAAGTCCAAACTAGTATTAAAAAAACATGTGGTAGAGTATATGGGTGGATATGCAAACAGCATGCCAGAAACTAACCTTTTCCTGCCTTCCAAGACCTTTTAGGATGGGCTTGTAGTCAGATTTGCTCATTTCTGCAAAAGTTTGCAACTTGAAAGTTCGTAAGTGGGGCAATGGTAGCTTACATGGTAGCTTACTGGGTGTCTTTGAACTAGTTGTTCTCACTACTCCAACCTACCTGGAGAGTTCATGTGGCAATAAAACGAAGGGAGATCTCCATTTTTAAGCCACTTCGAACTCATGAAGGAAATGCTATCAATTGAACAAATAAAAGGGGAAATTGTTAGCTTCTTGATTTGTTTGTCAAATGACGCTGTGAATATAAATAAAAATAATTTCGATCAAAACCTGAACTTGGAAGTCTAGTGAAAAAATAATACGGAAGCTATATATCTGACTTCTAGGAAAAATAAGAAATCTGCCCATGATTTGTAGATTCTTGACAATATCCATAGTATCTAATAAACCTGGGAAGACATAGGCCTGAAAATTCAGAATTGCCTGCAGTTTGGAATTTACCAAGTTAATAGATTCTCGTGAAATCTATTTGAACTGAAGCAGGAAATGTCTAATTTATCTTGTTCTTCCTTATAGAAAAGGAAAGAAAGCTACTACGTATGGTTCACCCGACACTGGAAAACCAAGTTAGTGGCCATCTTTTGTTTTTGTTATATGACAAGAAGGAATAAAAAATGTTTCCTGCTGATCAGTAATATCTTTTGGATTCAGTAGGAGGAATATCCTTAACCTGCTCCACCTTTCTCTCTCCTGACCCATGCATCATGGTATATATATAGCGAATTGGACATTCAGAGAGAGCTGGCACTGATATCTCTGATCCTGCTCATCTTGTTTTTCAACTTCTCTGACTGCTCTGTGGGAATCTGTGGATAGATTCTTACATTTGTTCCCCTACCATTTATGGTTGCATGAATGATTTATGATGCTATACAACCACCAAGGTTTTTATAGAGCACTTTTTATGTATTATGCTGCTGTTTTGACTCTCCAGCAGGGCCCGGCTTTGATCAGAGACATGGCAAGGCCTAATTTTCATTAGCACTAGGATTTTGAAGGCACATTAAAAAAGTATAATATATATTCATGACTGTACAAGAAATAAAGTGCTGCTTTCCACAGAATATTTTGTAGAGCTAGAAATATCGTGTATATAAGCTGAGCTTTTGCTGGCTCCCTTGAGAAATAACTTCCACACACTAGCTTTTTGCTGTCTAAAAAGCAAAGTATAAACCTCCATTACTATAAGAGATAAGAAAATTGTGTCCTAGTAGAATTCTTACCTACCTCAGTTCGAAAGCATGCAAATGCAAGTAAATAAATAGGTATCACTTCAGTGGGAAGGTGACAGCGTTCCATGCGCCATTGACATAGAGCAGCTGTCCCCACCCCTGATCCATGGACTGACACCGGTCCATGGCATGCCAGAAACTGGGCCACACAAACAAGTGAAGTCCCATGCAGTCAGCATGTGAAACCACGTCCCCTCTACTCTGGAAAAACCTTTCTCCACAGAACCAGTCCCTGGTGCCCAAAAGGTTGGGGACCACTGGCGTATAGACATGCTGACCACATGACTATGGAAATTGTCTTTGGACAGTGCTGGCTCCCTTGGCTAAGAAACTGAGATGAGCACCATGCCCTAGACTCAGACACAACTGAGAGGGAAACCTTTACCTTTATCTTAAAATTTCATTCAAGTGGATCGTCAACATTTTAAGCCTTACAGAGATAATTTGATAATGCTAATGCTAGTAGTGAAGATTCTGATACATGCTACAATCAGTATTGTAACTGGTTTTCCAAATCATTTTAAAGATAATTTTATGATAATCACTTAATAAATCTATATGTCCCCAACAACTTAGAGTAAATAGATTCTATGCATGCAGTGCTTTAGATTAATTTACCTTTTGAGATTAAACATAGCTAGGATCTAAATATCTAGGTTTCTTTT
Source organism: Boaedon fuliginosus (assembly GCA_027560395.1). Lineage (NCBI taxonomy): Eukaryota > Metazoa > Chordata > Lepidosauria > Squamata > Lamprophiidae > Boaedon > Boaedon fuliginosus. The sequence goes on along the minus strand of JANHGC010002194.1, from coordinate 52,019 downwards.
CTAGGTTTCTGGAAACAAATTCAGCCACCCTTTGTCCGATATCAGTCTGCAGAATTTACCATCACTTACAATAATGAAAAAGAGGCACCCAAAGAGCTGGAACTGATCACAAGTGAGATAGCAGGTAATTCTTTTGAAAACAGTCACTGTTTCTGACACTATAATTTGCAAAACATTTGATCTCCCTCTCCTTAGCTAGGGAAAGGCAGTGTAGTTCACAGGTGATTGATTTATAATGATTTTTCTCTGTTCAGAAAGGCTTGCTTTCCTGCCCTTTGGCAAAGTTTTGCATGTTTTAAAAAAAATAATGTACAGACAGTCCTTAGGTTACTATCATTCATTCAGTGACCATTCAAAGGCGTGTCCCAAAGGTGCTTTTCCCAAAGGCAAGTGGACTTTCTTGGATTTTTTCTTTGAACACATTTTGCTTCTCATCTAAGAAGCTTCAGTTCTTAACTGATTGGTGGGGAATGGGAGGAAGGAAGTCCAGTTGCTTTTGGGAAAAGGGCCTTTGGGACAACCATGACCTGGATGATTGAGAATATCTGTATAGATTCAGAGGCATGATGTTGCTGAATGAATGGTAGTTATACTTTCCCCCCAAAGTTGTGGCCATTGCAGCAGCCTCACTCATGGGATCAAAACTCAGATACTTGGCAACTAGACTGCACTGCAAACTATAGAGGCACTTCAGCTCCCCCCACCCATCTATGACCCAGTCCCCTTTTGACTTCCCTGCATTCCACTGACCCCATCAGCTTGCCACACTGGCCTACCGACCCTGACAACCCTGCTCAGAAGCCTTCCAAAACCTCACAAGAAGCCCGCATGGGATTGGAATAAGAGCATGCCCTGTCTGGACAAGGGGCAGGTGTGGCTTTTCAGGAGAGGCAGGAAAAAGACAGCAAAGATCAGATGGAGCAGTAAGGCCAGCAGGGGCATTGAACACAGGACAGTGGAGTATGAAGTAGCCAGAAGGACAAGATGGGGAGGGAGGGAGGGAGGGAGGTGGCTCAGAAGAATTGAAGAGGAAACAGTCCCTTGCCTTAACCAAGGCTCAGGACTGGGAGGGATCAAGCTGGAAATGGCTTGGATCAGGGTAGGACCTTGGCTCAGAACCAATGGGATTCAATTAACAGCAACCAGAACTCTTGTCATTAAGGGCACATAACCTCATGCTTTACAACCACATCAGTTAGAAAATTCTAGTCCCAATTCCTGTTGTAACTCAAGATCTGCATTATCTTTTTAAAAAAAAACATTGCTAATATGCTTGTATGTGCTTCTCCCTCCCTCCCCATTGCTGCTAACATTTACAAATATTTATAAAAGCATAAAAAGTTGACTAAAAGGGTTCCTTTGGCAAGGGACTAGGTGATGCCCTGACCCTTAAAGTGATTACTATTCATGGTTGAGGGTTTGTTAAAATGTTCTAGATGTCAACCTTAATGCCTTCTGCCATGGGGCTTTTGCAATTTACTTGTTCTAATGCAAGACACCATGAAACTTTGATTAGCTTAAATAAGCAGATGGGGAAGTTAAAATTGATGGGCCTTCTTTCCATGGTTGTTAGTTATACATGCATTAGTTATCTTATTTGAGCTATATGCATAATCCAAAGGCAATTTCTATATAGGGGGATAGAAGTTTGTTTGGTATCTCTTCCCACCGGAAGAGGAGACCACACTCAACTTCAGATGTTCTAAACCGGCGTCTCCAACCATGGCAACCTTTAAGCCTGGCGGTCTTCAACTCTGGGACTTCAATTCTGGGAGTTGAAGTCCGCCAAGCTTAAAGTTGCCAAGGTTGGAGACTCCTGTTCTAGACAACTTTGGAAACAGGCACTTTCTCACAAAATTAATTTTATAGCTTTATTTATGAGATATACAATCCTTAATCTTGCAGGCCTATTCCAGCAGCCACTGAAAACCTAGCCAAATTAACAGGCAGGCCTCAACTTGCAGTCATCCCTTTAGTGACTGTTCAAAGTAACAACTGCACTGAAAAATACATGACTTACGACTATTTTTTACAACTGTTGCAGAATCTCTCAGTCACATGAACAAAATTCTGGCACTTGACACCTGTCACATATTTATGACAGCTGCACTATGCCGGGTCATGTGATCACCCTGCGTAAATCTTCCCAGCTGGCTTCTGACAAGCAGTCATTGGGGGAAAGCCAGATTTGCTTAACAACCTCACGATTCACTTAACAACTGCAGTAATCCTTTTTTTACAAAGATGGCAAAATAAAGGTCATAAAATGGGCACGACTCACTTAACCACTGTGCTGCTTAGCAACAGAAATTTTGGGCTCAATTGTTGTAAATTGAGGACTACCTATACGCTGCTAATGTTTGGTGGAGAAGGAATAGTTTGGGAAGCATTTTTAAAAATTTGCAGAAAGAAAGAGAGAGAGGGAACGAAAAAGAGAAAAAGAAAAAAGAGAAAGAAAGAAAGAAAGAAAGAAAGAAAGAAAGAAAGAAAGAAAGAAAGAAAGAAAGAAAGAAAGAAAGAAAGAAAGAGGCTAAAATAACCATATTCATTTTTCTAACCAAATTTAATGTTCAGGGTTTTTTATTTAATTCACAGGATTTAATACAAACTATAGTGCACAACATACCTTCATGCATTTTTTTTCTTTTTATTAACCCTAACGTTGCCTCTTTCAGATTGCCACTGGTTTTTGTTTCCAGTTGGTGGACCATGGGTTCTCTCTTTCTGTCTGTCCTTCCTTTTTGAGAGTCTTATCCCCAAGCCCTCCTTAAACCTGCAACACTGCAGCTTGTAATCCTGCTGTCCCAGTAAAGTTCATCAGCCAACACTGCAAGGTTTCTTAGCCATCACTATTCATACAATACCGGTAGTACTTGCTTAATGATACTAATGGAACCAAAATTTACATCACTAAGTGATGCAATTGTAAAGTGCATAGTCTCTAGTTACATCACTAAGCAAATTACCACTGAACGCTAAGCAAGGATCTCACGTCTCCCTAACTTCCTATTGGCTTCTCATTGATTTTATGGGAAGCCAACAGGAAAGGTGGTAAATTGTGATCACATGACCAGAATAGACTGTTATGATCAGAAATCCAGGCTGACTGCCAAGTATCCAGATTATGGGCATGTGATTGCAGGAACTCTATGAGTGCTGAAATTTGGAAGACCGACCATTAAGTACCATTCATTCAGTGCCATAACAAATTCACCAGCGTACAGCAAATTATTCAGGAATTAGCACGAAATAATGTGGCTGAATAGTATTGAATCTGAACTGGAATTTTAAAGATGTTGTTTCTGTCTTTTGTCTAGATTATCACCAGCCCATCATGATAGGAACTGGGACTGTTACCCGGCAGGGATCTACTTTTAAACCAATGGATACGGAGGATGAAAAAAAATGTCTCTCAGAGAACAGAAATCATTACAACCACCCACAAAAAAGAAATCACCATGATTATGCGCTACCTCTGACCAATCAGGAACCTGAATATGCCACACCTATTGTAGAGCGATGTACGGGAATTGAAAATGTTTTTTCTTCAGATAATTGCTACAACATTCCTGCTGTTTCTTCTTTTCCTTCTGGAACTTTTCTTGCCTTATGCAAGGCAGATGGGAACAGTGGAGATTATAAAATACCACAAAACATTAAAGAGTATGATAAACCTAACAGTAATATCTTGCCCATAGTGGACTGTAATACATGCTATCAAAAACCACAGGCCGAATCCCTGACCAATGAAGGTTATTCAACACCTAGATACAACCTCAAACCAATAAATCAGACTGCGGTGACAGCACTCTTATAATCCTGAACTCATGAAAAGCTGATGATCCAGAAAAAAGGAAAGGACCTACGAATACTGGCATTCCTGCAGAATTTGAGTAATACACCAATTTTCCTTCTTTTCACCATGAGGAGCCTTCAGAATAAGGACTGCAAGCAGTGGATTCTCTAGAGCCGAGTTGCTGGTGCTCCATTTTAATACTGTGCAATGTGTACATACAGTTTTAATTTAAAAAAAATAACTTAAAAGTATCTTTAATTTGTTGTCTCTCTCTTAACGAATGCACTGATTTCTACGTGAGGCAGCATTCTAAATTGAGGTAATGCTCATTCTTGGAAGTTCATACTTAGAATCCATGGTTAAATAAAAAAAACCAGACATGTTTAAAAATTTTGCACTTCCCATACAACAGATTTTGTCATAAGGAAAAGTGTTTTGCAATTTATGTATGCTGCGTGATAGCAGTCCTTTTAAATTTATTCTTGGTGGTCACTTGGAAGATAAGGTACAGAACTTCCATGATTAAAAGAACAATCCTTTTTTGCTCTTCTAAGATTTCCATGGGGGCTGCCTAGATGTTAGCAAGTAGTGGCCTCGAGTTCCCCCGTGAGGGGTGAAGAGAGGCGGGGTATAAATTCGATAAAATAAAAATAAAATAAATAGAAAGTTTTGTTTTTAAATGAAAGTTTAGATTCTCAGGGAATAGAATTAGACACAACTTCAGTGACATGCTACATTCCTGTACTCCCTCAAAATCTCACAGATCGTATAGTGCTGTTAGCATCCATGAGTAGCATATATACTTGGACCAAATCTGACTTGTTTTCCATTCTAAGCAAGATATGCTTATTTCTTCACGAAATATGGAAAAAAATAAACTGCCTACCAAAGTTATGTAAACTGCTACCTTGTTTTTTTTTGGGGGGGAGGGGGGCATTCCAAGTCGGTTTTTTACTAATAGCAACTGCCTGGACTAATCCATGAAGTTTTCTTCGTTATTTCAGAAGTAGTTTGGGCCTTGTCTGCTTCTTGGGACTGAGAGAGTGACTGGCCCAGGGTCACTCAGCTGGCCTCGTGCTTAAAGCAGGATTACAACTCATGGTCTCCTGTTTTAAGGCTGTCATCTTAACCATGATACCAGTTTGGCTCTCTCACCTTTATTCCCTTATTATGTTAGCTTTATTCTTTTTAATATGTGTATTTTTAATTAGAACCATCTATAAAATCCGTGTCAGAATGAACAGAAAGGAGTAGATTCCAATCTACTTTTGCAGCAATTCAGAGCATATACAAAGTTGCAATTCAGAGCAAAGACACAAAGACGTATTTATAAATCCCAGGCCATTTCTGAATAAATATACAAAAATGGGTGCTATACATTGTTTTCATGTGATAAAACCTATATTTTGTGTGGAGAATGTTAAGATTCAATTTCTTAGCAGCTGAAACAAAAAAAAAAAAAAGATTACCATAATCTCCAGATTTGAATGGCAAAATGCTATTCAAGATGATGCCAGTTATAGAGCGCAGCAACCTGCTTTGGTGTATTCTATAGAGGCTCCAAGCTCCAATCATATTTTGCTCTTCAAATCCAGATCTCTGGCCAGCTCTATGGATTATGGCAGTGACAGACAATAATGTAACTAAGAACCAGCCCATGGGAATTAGCTAATGCCTCTGTTGTGAACCGTGTAAATTGAATAATCATGAATGTTGTTTGAAAGCATGTTATAAATTTGGTTTCTCCTCCAAACTTTTGGGAAATGTAATTTCCAAAATCGTCAACTAGGATGGAGGGTTGGGTGATGTGCTACTGGATTGTACAGTATTACTCAGTCAAGAAATCTTTCTATAAAACAATTAGATACAACATAATGAGAAAATTTCCAAACAAAGCTAAGCTGTGGACCATCTCCATTAATTCAGAGCTCAGAACCATTCTAATAAAGGATAGTTCACAGCAGATGTAAATAACATTTGGTCTGCTATAAGACATCTTGTTCAATTAAATTGCTTTAAAATCTGGTGTAGGGAGCATTCTCATGGTAGCTTATCTACAGAGATATTTTATTTTTGGCCCATTTATGCAGCACTGTACAATCTTTGGAACTGTCCTCTGACATAGTACTGTATTATTAGCTCAATGAAACTACACTGCTAATGTATTTTTCTGCCTTGCATATTTTGCATCGTTTAGTCAGAGCTACACTAAAACCATATTCCATTAAAACAATGGGGGGGGGGGTGTGTTAGGAAATTCAACATCTAAGACCAGGGTGTGGGGGGAAACTATCCCCATGAGGCTGGACATGCACTTCTGTAAGTGCATCAGAAGTTTCCATATGCTGAAAGATTATCTTTTATTTCTTCCTTGTAGTACAATCATGAAATATTCAGTGAGATACAACAGAATGACTGTGGACTAGATAGATAATCTTAAGTGCTTCTTATCCCAGTTCCCATTTTAAAAAGTCAGCTGTTGTCTGCTGATGTACTTCTCTGAGAGACATAGAGTGCAAAGAGCCCATAAATAGCAAAGAATATGAAATAGTCCTTCTTTTTAGCAGTCAGACAGGAACAACAATAATAATTTTGGCAAAATCAAAAAACAAAACATGGCAGGTGTCATGTGATGATAGGGCAACAGGTTCTGACAGAACAGATAATTCTGACAGGTTACAAATAAGCAGTGAGATATTTTGATTAAGGATTTATTTCTTGAGATCAAATCCTATGCTTCAGAACCTTTATAAACTAAAAGTTTAGCTATGCGTTTAATTCTGAGCTTTGCTCTGGATTTTTTTTTTTAATGAGACAATGTTTACTGGAAAATGAACGCTAAGACTTGCAAACCTTGATGTAGATAACAATACAGCCAAAACAACTGCTCACAGGCAAGGCACCAGATAATGCAGTGACCCTACTCATGCATTTTATCTAAGAAACTGGAATCATTTCAATGTAATACATGAACCTTGATGTAGTGGTTAAAGTGCTGACCTAGAAACCAGGAGATTTGAGTTCTAGTCCCACTTTAGGCATGAAAGCCTGCTTGGTGACTTGGAGTCAGTCATTCTCTCAGCCCAACCCATCTTACAGGGTTGTTGTTTTGGAGAAGACAGGAGTAGGAACGAATATTATTTATGTAAGTTTTGCTGCCTTGATTGATTTGTAAAATAATAAAAAGGAGAATAAAAAATAAATAAGAAAATAAAAGCAGCCCAGATAGTAAGAAAAAAAGCCACAGCTCTGCATTAATCTGAGGTGAAAATAATTTAGCTTTGCAATACTTGCAGCACAGTGTAGACAAGCAAAGGGTTCCCCATAGAGTTCAAACACGTTTTTTCCCAGTTATCCAAAAATACTGAGCTGTTTGACCCACTGTTCAACAGTAAATCTTTTAAATTGACTGTAGGTCTACTAAAATATATGCAGGTAGGCTGGGGGTTTCTCAAACGATGTATTTTTAAAAAATAAAATACTTTTAAAGCCCAAGTTATCATAATGCTCAGGCAGCATCCAGTCAAAAATGATGATAAAGTATATTAAAATCAGTATTCCCTTGGCAGAGAATAGCGGCTTCAACACATTAAATCAGAGCTATAAAATAGTACTACTGATGGCAAATGTCAAACATTAGGCATTTACGTGAAAAATAATGTAGTAGCAGGCAAGAAAATTGTATTCCCTCAACTTCCTTTACCAGATTACTTACTATATGACAGCCAGTCTGCCTAGTGTCTAAAGCACCAGGCTAGAAACAGGGAGGCTAATGATTCAAGTCCGCCTTAGTGGTGAAAGCCAACTGGGTAACGTAGGGCCAGTCATTCTCTCTCAGCCCAACTCACCTCACAGTGTTGTGGGGAAATAGAAAGAAAGAGTAGTAGATATGTTGAGTTGTTTGTAAAAAATAATAAAGGCAGGATATAAAGTGAGCGAATGAATGTAACAATGCAAGAGTCAAAATAGGATGTGCATTCCACTATGTTTCTGTGAAAAGATGACTGAAGAAGTCTAGCTCCAGATAGATATAAAATCAGGATGCCTGCTTGATGTGCTTGTACAGGAGCACAAAGCAGTGTACATAGTTTTTCCTTTTGTTTGTCCCAACCCGCTAGGATGAGAAATAGCAACTAGAGCTTCCATGGCTGAGGTGGACTAATCTGGATGTTCCTGCTCCTAATCCAACAATTTAGTCACTATATCACACTGGCTCTATGTACAGATAGATACTAACTGTTTAGTTTTTTTAGTTATCTAACAAACTAAATTTGAAAAAACCTAGATAATAGAGTGTCAACACTCATGAAACCCCTATTACGTTTACCAAAACATGATGAATGGGTTAAATATCACTTGATTTGTGGAAGCAGGACAGTCCCTTTGGCTTCTCTAGTTATGCATATCAGTAATGTATTTGCAATGCCAAGAGACTGGAATAGTTCTATTATTGTCCCATTTCTTGATAAAGATAACAGCAAGGGCCTTCCAATTATCATTTGATTAGCTTCCTAAGCATTCTGTGCTTGCTAAACTATAAATTATATACACCCTTTCTGTTTTATAAGCTGCTGGATGGGCTAGAACAGGGGTGTCAAACTTGTGGCCTGCGGGACAAATGTCTCATTTACTGGCCATGCCCACCCCTGTTTAGTGAAAGGGGGAAAAAGTTGCGATACATCACATGACAACATATCATCACGGTTTTGACACCCCTGGGCTAGAACACGAGAAATTTCTAGTCAACAAACAAGAAAGCACTGGGAAAAGACAATCAACTGGGGACCAATGTGCTAACCTACAGTTTGTAGCAGAGAACTACACAGGTATCTATACCAACTCCCTTTATGTTGCCTTTGCTGACTGAAAATCAATCTTTGATCCCTTCCCTAGAGGAAGACCATTTTATTACTCTACAATCAGAAGTTATTTTGCTAATTAAATTGCTGCAGGGAAATAGTTATGCAAGCCAGATGCGATAGCAGCAGCCAGCTCTCTGCAGATATCTCAATCCAGAAAAGTGTGAAATAGGGTTATATTCTACCTCCCCTACACACATTTCTTTTTCAATATCTGTGTTATCAAAATCTTCACCACTTTAACCACAGCAAAATTCCATCTCTCCAATGTAATAATAAATAGCTGTTTGTGCTTTTCGATGCTAGTGATGCAGTCATCATTTCTCTAAGTATGAAAAGAGGAATATGGATTGTAGCAGATTATTTGAGGGAAGAACTAAAACTTTTTTTCTAGTTGATACGCATTGATTTATGCCTTTACACTACTTTAAAAAATGTAACTGTATTCAAACAAGAATCCATAAAGTAGTTTGATGTATTAACATTACTGCAGGAAGGAGAAAAAACCCTAAATTACAACATAATAGAAACACAGTGGAACCTTGATTCACAAACACTTCTGTTCACGACCAAATTGGTTTGCGACCCAAAAGATCAGCTAAATGTTTGACTCAGTTTGCAAACAAATCCTCCTTTCGCAAACACAGCCGCAGCGATTTCCAGCCACACCATTTCAGTTATCAATAAACATCAATATACATTGATTTTGGAATACAACAACTTGGTTCACAACCAAAGTTATGGAACAAATAGTGGTTGTGAACCGAGGTTCCACTGCCTATGTTCAGTAACTGTATATCCACCTTGTCAATTTCCTGCTGATTTAAAGATGGGCATGAAAATTTATTATACTAGCATTTTAATGAAGAAAATAACTACTGTATGAAATATGGAGTTTCTGCATTTATAGTACATGACAGTCCTCACTTAACAACCAGTCACTTAGTGATTGGTCTAAGTTACAAAAGAGCTACATATGACAAATTTTTGAAATTCCGACAGCCACAAACAGTCACACATGGTCACATGATCACATTTTGGGCACTTGGCAACCTGCTCACATTTAGAGCCATTTACAGAATCCTGTGGTCATGCAAGTTTTTACCAGTTTCTAGCATTTACTCCTGTTTCCGGAAAAAAGTACCCATTAGTGAAATGGGGTTTGCTTAACGACCACCACAAAAATGGTTGTAAAACCAATCATAGCCATGGGGTGACCTGCTTAACTACTGGTCCAATTTATAGACATAATTGCAGGCTTAAATACAGTTGTAGGTTGAGGACTACCTGTAAGATGGAACAATATATTTTTTCACATGCAATTTCATATCCCAAAGGTGCTTTTTTCACGAGGCAACTGGACTTGAGGCAACTGGGGAAAAAGCTCCTTTGGGACTTATGACATGAATGATTGAAGATCTTAGACATTTAGCAACTTCATACATTTTACAGTCTCATTGCCTAACTGAAAATCCTGGCTTGCCTTGGAAATAAGTGTCTTGGTTAAGATAATTGTAACAGTGAAACATTCGTTAGGGCAGCAATTAAAATTTACTGCAAATTAAATACAATTCCATGAGCAAGTGAGTGAAATGATGCACAAAAGTTATTTTATGAGCAACATTATAAATGGCAAAATATTTGCATACAGTATTTACACTTTAAAGTTCTCTATAAACATGTATAGTGCACCTAGAAGAGACATATTTAACTGTTCTATAACACAACATTTTAAACATTGAACATAAGGTTAACTGACATTACATTAAAGGCCTTTTTATATGTTCTCCATTTATGTACAGTCAATAGAAAAAAAACACTTACAAAGTTTTGTGTTACATTATTTCCACTCTCAAAATACATTTTTAAATATTACATTTCAATTGCCTGCAGGAAAGTGAATGGAAAGCAGGCATTTCATGCTTTATCCTATAATTTAAAAAGCTATATGGTTTTTAACCATTTGCATACAGAGAGTGTGCAGTTTTAATAAGTCACATATGTATACATTTATATGTGGGTATGTGGGTGTATAGGTATGTATACACACATGTACCTAAAACACACACGCACACATACACAGCAGTACAAGAATTTAGCCAAGACAACCCCATTAATACCAACATATTCTAAAAGTGCCTTGAGCGTTGTCAGGTTTTGGAACATTTGAGTTTTTAAAAAAATAATACCAAAAATATAGTTCTGTGAAGTATCAGGGCTTTAATCATTTTTCTGCTAGACCTGCATGGACCTCACAAGATACAGAATATGCTTGACTCTCCCTTTTCAGAGATGGCTCGTGTAAACGTCTTCGCATAGCATGACATGAATCACTGATGGTCTTGTGACTACTGATTAGTAATCTGAGTAGTGATTATTAATCTCCCATCATCATCACCATAAGTAGAGAACTTCACCTACAATGGCTCTACTCATGGAATGGACCATTAGCTTCTGACAAGACTGCTGCTACAACTTTGCCTGCAATGTATGATCGGTGCTTACCAACAATTTATTTTGGAGATGACTTGGTCAATGATTACATGGCCAATTACCCCACATAAACTGATGACCAGTTATTAATGGATAACTTACAATGAGGCAGTGCTGTTTACTATGTGCCCAATAAACTGCCTCTTAGATGCCCAATCAATAACCTCATGTGAACCTACTGCCTTTGCAGAGAATTTTAGTAGCAAATTTAAATAGCCTTTCCTCATGCCGTTATAAAAATCTCCCTTCCCCAATAATAACTAAGAATACAATCGGATAGATTGTGAACAGAAACTGAATGATCAGTTGTAGTTATCTACAATATGATCAGGACAAAGGTGAAAGTGGGCCCTTGGAACAGTCCAGAGCTAATTTAAGTGAGCTACATTTTACAACTTTAGAAACAAAATAGAATTACTAATCTGTGGAACACTGAATTCCTTCAGACAAGCTAGTTCCCATATGACATATGCACTGATTACAAAGTTATTTAGCAGTAGGATGAACAACTATATGAATCCAACCTTACTCAGCTCAGAGAAAATGGACATGTGTACTATATTTAAGGGCAGACTTAAGTAAAATAAGTTCATATCACATGTAGTGCTTTTTTTTAAGATACCATAATATTCTGCTTGATGCTTTAGGAATATATTCAAATCCAGCATTGACAGGCAAGAATATTTGAAAGGAGAAAACCACACATTCAGACCTAAGTAAGAATTACTTCCAAATAAATAATTAATCGTTATTTAAAATCTTACATGTGCATATTAAAGCAAAATATATATTTATTTTGAATATTATGAAGTTTGGTGGGTTGGTGGGTTTTTTTGCTTTTCGTCTTCCTGCAAGGTGAATTTTTAAACCATTAGCCATTCTTATTTGTTTAGCTGCAGCCTATTTTATTAGCAAATGGATACCATTTTATTTGTTTTTGGTATATGTGAGAGGAATCAAGCAATATAGCTCCTCTGTATCTTTCTATACTTGCATACTTAGGTACAATCCAAAATGAAGTCAGGAGAAGTCTTGGAGAGGAAAATAATACTTTGGTGCTAAAATTCATGGGCAACTTTTTAGAAAAGTGGGACATTTTGCACATTTAGACTTGTTCATCATGAAGCCCTGAGGTAACCAATCAGAACAGATTTGTTTTACAGACAATGGTAACACAGTGTCTCTTTACCTTATGAACAGTCCTTCATTGTAACATTCTGTGGCATTTATCATATAGAACAGCCCATGAAACCCATCTTAAAGGAGATACTAGTCCCATTCAGAGGGGTTAGGCTAAGCTCTCAGAAGACTGGGCTAGTTTAGATACAGTCTCTTCAGTTTCAATTGTATTCCCCAGGTCTCCATTTTCATGGCCATCAATACTTGCTTTCTTATCAAATACTGTAAGAAAAAAAATAACACACTGTAGAATGAAAGGAGCAACTTTTTCTTTTTTGACAATGATCAATGTTGCCAATATTTGGTCCAAGTACCAACTGTCTAAGATAGCAAAAATCCCAAGAGAGAAAAAAGGAAGAGATACACATATACTTTAATTTTGAGATTCTAAGGGCACAGTTGATGTTACAGCACTCGAAAGAAATTGCAATGCACTGTAAATTTTAAGATTTTATAATAAAAAAATATCATCACTTTTGTTTCCTGGGGGAAAAAAAGAAAGCTTGTTTCACTGTTACTTTAAGAATATATAATTTTAAGAACTCTGGGAAAAGGATTATTTATATATATATATATATATAAACATAAATATACAGAAAGAACAAAAAACAACAACTAGAACAGAAATGATTACTGCCATTCTGATGAACTCTTCTTTCTATTTATCAACCGTGTTGTGTTACTGAGGTGGCAAAACCTTTCTAAAGACAGAGAATCCTAAGTGTAATTGGCAAATACATTTACATGCAGGGTTTATTTTGATTAACGTTTACCAAAACAGATATATGAAAACCAGAATAATTTCATTCTGATCTAGTTGACCTTTATCTGTCTTTCTTTAAGAAACTTTACCTTGTAATGGTTTATCTCCACTTCCATCTTTTCTACTGGAAGCACAATTGCTACCTTCGTCTAATTCATCAAGATACAAACGATAGCGATGTCCACTCTCATCCTCGTATTCTACATTTTCATCATCTGAGTCTACTTCAGGAGCAACGTATACAACTTCAAATTCGATTTCTCCTCTCTAGAATACAAAATGAAAATAATTTTGCTGCTGAAAAACGGATAATCTGATATATAAAGCAATGGAAGAAATCTTGAGAACTCAGTATAGAATACACTGCAATCTATTTATACGTGATCTTCCAAAACAGGGGTGTCAATCTGGCAGCCCATGGGCCGGATGTATCATGGGCAGGCCACCCCCACTCCAGCGCTGCAAAAGGGAAAAAACGTTGAGAAACATCACGTGATCCTGCGAGTTTGACACCCGTGTTCTAAAAGAACAAAAACAACTGAATTTCAGATGTTCATGTCCACCATGATGAGCAAGCTATAAGAAAAAAAAGAAAGAATTAAATGTGCACCTCATCTGTCACTCTTCTGCTCACACACTGGTTTTCCCCTCTTAATTTAAAATTCAAGCAGTGGTGAAACCAAGCAGTGGCAGAACCACAGAAAGTATGTGATATAATAGCAAAGAAAAAAAAGAGTAAGAAAGATTAAGTTGCAAGATGAGATGTCTTGAAATAAATACCTATACAGAATATTCATTCATTTATTTATTTATTTAATTAATTTATTGTTTTGATTTATATCCCGCATCTCTTCACGCATTTGGGGAACTCGAGGCAGCGAACATACAATAAAATACAAGTCTATACAGTAAATAGTTCAAAAACACACTCACTCACTCAATCATACATGGGGGCGGGGAGGACAAGATGTTAAGTCCACGCTTGCCGGCAAAGCCAGGTCTTCAATGCCTTGCGGAATATAAGCAAGCTGGGGATGGTTCTAATCTCCACAGGGAGCGAGTTCCATAGGGACGGTGCTGCCACAGAGAAAGCCCTAGCCCGCGGTCCCGCCAGCCGACACTGCCTAGCTGACGGTACTCGGAGCAGGCCCTCCCTATGAGATCTAACTGGGCGCTGGGAGGCATACGGTAGCAGCAGGCGGTC
>JANHGC010002194.1:0-13206 GCA_027560395.1 Boaedon fuliginosus | reverse complement strand
TCATTTAATTTAATTGTCCCATTATTAATAGATAAATCAAGCCAGGAATGTGACAAGCTGTTATTTATAGCTTTGAAGACATCCATGTCTATTTGACTCTTGCAAAGGCAGAGTAAGAAATTTGATTTAATGAATGATAGAAATTTTGATTATCTCCACAAAGGATGGTTTTGTATCATCTGGTCTAAAAGAAACCCAAGTTAAAAATTAGCATTATATCTTACCTTTATGAGTACTAACTGATATCTCTGTGTGTTGGAAGCTGAATTAGTGAATTGCCTGAATCCATGTTACTTGCATAATTGTACAAAGTGGCTCATATAGAGAAACAATCTATCTTTTGAATTTGGGGGCAAATATTATCTAACATTTAAATATCTACAATCACTCTATAATTTGCAGTGTAATTCTTATTTCAATGAAAATTGTTTTTGGAAGTATGTACAATTATAGTCTAATAAATGATAATGTAAATACTAATGCATGTATATTTTCAAAGAAATAATTATCTTATTAGAGTTTTCACACAATATCTTTTTCTAGAGAGTATACCACAACCTTCATATAGTTTTGACAGTAAATCCTACAGGACTGGTTTTCCGCCAATATTTACAGATATATCCTGCTATTGTGAATTGCTGTACAGTAGACTGGTACGAAAATTGGCCTGAAGAGGCCCTTTGCCATGTAGCAAAAAGTTATTTTAGCCAAAGCGAGACATTTAGAAATGAGGTATGATGTGAATATATTTTATCAAAATGGAATCTATAATATGTTATTCTGACTTATGAACTCTGGTTGATTGACTGAAGCTGTTCATGAATTTTGATAACTCATTTTAAAGGCTCTGGGAAAACATTGCAATGAGTTTCAGTAATTATAACTACGTGGAGGGCTCATGGAGAATGTTGGAGAAAAGAAAATGCCAGATACAACCACTGCACAAATTACCAAATCACCATTATACAAAACCTACACAATTTGGCTCATCTGCTCCCTTGCCTGGATTTGGCTAGCTGGAAGGTAGTGATAGATAGCAGCAGAAAGCTACTGTGATTAAGTATAAGTTAATTCTCATTCCATTTTCAGCTATACCTCTTAGGGGATTATTTGCAAAACCATCTTCTGTAGGAATTTCATTTCTCTGCTAAAAATGTACTATACCTCACCAAATAAGGCTGTAACTATTACTGTAAATTGTAACAATTCATAATTTTAGAACAGATGCATTTAACTGGGTTAGATTTTTCATGAATGAATGTTGACGGTATGCAAAAAAAACCCCAACAATCTCAAAATATTTCTAAAATATGAGTTCACATATAGTAAGAGAACACAAGCATCACAAGTAAATCTCATCACCAAGGAGTTAGAACTTTTAGACTCAGTACCCTCACCTTCCCCTGTGGAGGGAAGAAAAGGAACAGCAAAGAAGAGGGAGCCAATACCTACTGATGAGCATGAACAAGAAATCACTGAGTATATTACAATAAATTTCAATTCTCAAATTGAAATGTACATTGTATAAAATAAGTGGTCTTTTCATTTGTCCTTACAGAATTTAAGAGATACTCTTATCCCTATGATTGTTAATATTCACAAGAATGTATCTATAATAATTGAGAAATACTTGAAGGAAACTAAAAGACACTATTACATCACTCCCAAAAGTTACTTGCAATTTATAAATACTTTTTCCACTATGTTGAAGACCAGAAAAGAGAAAATGCTGAGTGAAAGGTAAATATAGATGTGTGTGTGTGTATATGTAAAACAGCACCACAGAGAAGTTGTCAGAAAGGATACTATTTTATAAAAGTGTTTCTGGTGGATTAAAAGATTTAACAATTCAGTTATTTCATTAACATCCCAAAACATAGCAGCAATTTTGAAAGTCAGCTGCAATCACTGGGTGGGTTAATACACTCTTCCTGAAAGAGGAGAATTTTTCATGAAAAATGTCCAAGCAAATTTGAGCATTTTACTGCCAACAAAGGCATGATAGGGTGAACATTAGCTACAATGTGATTCAATCATTGTGCCATTCATCCTTTGATTAATATATATATTATACATTCATCTGTGGTTATTGTATAAGATTGTTGAGGTGTTATTCTGTTATTCTATCATAGAAGCAATGGACTTAATATCAACGAAATATTTTATAAATTATCTATTTATAAAACATATACAGTATAAGATATTCACAATTCTGGGCACAGTGCTTACCATAGTTTTTTCATGATAGACTTCATAAAGTTGGCATGTGTAGCATTACTAAAAGGCTTCTATGCACTTAGCACAATATAAAGTAGTTGTTTAGGGATTGAACAGATAGGATAGGAAAGGAAAGGTAAGGTAAACTAAGCTAAGATAAAATAAGATGTCATTTTTTTTACTGTGAGCATACTGGTCCATATTAAAAATGAAATCCTGTTCAAAAGAAAGTATATATTTACATAAATATATATCTGCACGCGCGCGCGCGCACACACACACACACACACACACACACACACACATGAATCACTGTCCATTTTGAATACATAGTAGAAAGAGGAAACTTGAATTAATATACTATGTGACTATCTGGCCTATGGTATAAATAGATTTTAACTTTTCTATTTTTATTTTAGAGCTTGCTACCATTCTGGTTTGACAAAAATCTTAGATGCAACTTCACAGATTGCAGATATGCAAGATGAATTGCTTGTCCTTGGACCTCAAATAGAGTCAAAATCAAAGGTATATTTAATTCATAAATGTTTTTTCCACGCCCTAAAAATATTGAATAATTTCCTATCAGATCTCAAGTAATTTCCTGACGGCCACCCCACGTCACAGGGAGGCAGGACTGACTAGGTGGTTCCGGCCCAGGTGCCTGATGGACCCAATTGGGTTTCAGAGGGAGCTTGGGGAGGTTCCTGATTCCCTTGCCCACAGCTTGACGGCGGACCTGGTGGTGGCTTGGAATAGGGCCGCTGCTGGGGCTTTAGATCAGGTTGTGCCTTTGCAACCTCTCACTGTCAGCCGATCTCAGAGGGCCCCTTGGTTTACCGAGGGTCTTCGAAGGATGAAACATCAGAAGAGATGTCTAGAGCTCCGCTGGAGGTCCAGGAAAGCTGAATCTTACCAAACACTATTAGGAGACCATATTGGGACCTATTTAGTGGTGATAAAAGTGGCAAAGTGCTTCTACTATGCTGCTCTCATCGCGTCCGCAGACTGTCACCCAGCCACCCTGTTTAGGGTGACTCATTCCCTCCTGAAACCAGGGGAAGCTGAGGAGCCCTTACAGGGTAGAGCTGAGGAGTTTGTTCAGTTTCTGTCAGATAAAATTGTCCAGATTCAGTCAGATGTGGACTCTGGATGGACAGGATCCGTGGAGGTGGCTGGGGCAGATCTTAGTCCTGTTACCTGGGAGGAGTTTGTTCCTGTGGCTCCTAATGATGTCGACAAGGTTGTGGGGGCAATGAGTGCCACCACCTGTTTGTTGGACCTGTGTCCCTCCTGGCTGGTTTCGGCTGGTCGTGAGGTGACACGCAGCTGGCTCCAGGTGTTTAATAATACTTCTTTGAGTGAGGGGTTCTTCCCACCAGCCTTGAAGGAGGCAGTGGTAAGACCTCTCCTCAAGAAGCCTTCCCTGGACCTGGCTGTTTTGAACAACTTTCGGCCAATCTCCAACCTTCCCTTTTTAGGGAAGGTTGTTGAGAAAGTGGTGGCGCTTCAACTCCTACATACCTTGAAGGAAGCTGATTATCTAGATCCCTTGCAGTCCAGGTTCAGCACTGAGACAGCATTGGTTGTGTCAGTCTATGATCTCTGGCGGGCCTGGGACAAGACAGCTTCCTCTGTCCTGGTGCTTCTTGACCTCTGGCACACTCCAGAGCTTCTCTAGGCTGTATTTGGAAACATTGATGCTGGATTAATACCAATATTAGTTTGTTGGTAGAGCAGAGCATTTATTAGAGACAATTATTGATTCCCATACAATAATTTCTAGAATACATTGCCATAAAGCATAGTGATGGAGATTAATTCGATAACTTTTTAAGATACATTTAAATGATAAAAAGGGTTCGATGATAGACAATTGAAAATGCATTCTAATTATACCAAGGTTTTCTATGAGTAAGGTGTGTGGTTGAGAAGTTTAATAATAAACAAACAAATAGATCTTGTAGCCATCCATTGCTGAAACATTGAATTGCAATAAAGATGTTTTGCTCTACCCATAAGAACAGCTTCATTTTCTTATATTTATTTATTTATTACATTTTTATGCTGCCCAATTCCCGAAGGACTTACACCATGCATAGCAATAGCCCTCAGATGTTATATACTGCTTATGAGAGCTTTACAACACTCCCCAAGCAGTTACAGAGTCAGCTTATTGCGCCCAACCTTTCACCGACCTTAGAAAGGGTGGAAGGCTGAGTCAACCCTGAGCCTAGGGATTCGATCTATCAACCTGCTGAATAAGGCAGCAGAGACTGCAGTGCTGCATTTAACCACTGCGCCACCGAGGCTCTATATGCATAATAATGGGCTTTGAAAGTAGTTTGCAGGATTTTTGTTGCTGAAGTTTTAGATTTATGATTTTTTCAGAGATTACCATAAAAATATCTGACTATTGTCTTATTAGGAAATAGAAGAACTTGTAGCTAAACTTCACAGAGATGCGTTAATTGTAGAACAAGTTCGAACTTTGGTTAAAAAGGATGAAGAAACTATGAGTGCGGAAACAAAAGTTGTGGAAGGGTATGCTAAGGTATACAGTTTTCAAACTTTCTTCTTTTGTTGTCATCATAACTAACATGCCAACTATTCCTATCAAATGTAATTTTCCTCCCCGAAAAAGAAGAAACTAAGGCTACTACCCATGTTTCCCCCTAAATAGGACATGTCCAGAAACTAAGACCAAGCATGATTTTTGGGGTTGGCCTAAGTATACGCCCTCCCCTGGAAATAAGCCCGGGTGAAAGAGTGGCTGTGGGCAGCACAGGGGGCAGTCCTTCACTTCCCTGGTCACCTCAAGGCTCCTGGGCCCCTTAACCACGGCCTGCTAATCAGCTGATCGAGTGAGGGCCAGGAATTCTATCTCTTCAGGAGATATTTCCAGCATGCATTTCCTAGCCCCAGCCTCTGTCCACAGTGCTAGGCAACTTAGCAGCTGAGAGCCCCTCTGTTCCGCAGCTCACCTTGTGGCTATGGATCAAGCGGCTGTTGGAATCAGCTTTGCCCCCCTCTACCCGGCTGGTGCTGCTTGAGAAAAGGGCAGGTGATCGCAAGCGCTTACGATAGAAGCAAAGCACAGCCTGTGCCTCTCAAGCGATCAAATGTCTGTGTGTGTGAATGAGAGACAGAAAGAGAAACAGAGAGGAGTAACAAGAATTGCAGACAACGCTGTTTGAAAGAGTTTCCACTCTGCCATTTCTCTTTCTCTCTCTCTCTCTGTCACACACACACACACACACACACACACTTTATTGAAAATGGCGGAGGGCAGGCAACTGGGTAAAGAGACTACTAACCCGCCCCCATCTCCAGGGAGGCTTCTAGGGCATGCTGCCCTGTCAAAGGTGAAAATCTTTCTTCCTCTTCTCCAAACTCTGCACAAGCCTTGCAGCGAGCCAGGGCAACAGCGTCGGCATTGCTCAGCCTGGGGCCTTCCGTCACTCACCTAAGCGAGCAAGCTCTCCCCAACGTCTCATTCAGACTCCTGCTGCTGGCAGGCAGGCAGATGGGAGGGGGCTTTCCCCTTCCAAAGCAATGGGCTTTCTCTCCCCCTTTTTGTCCCTCTCTCATTTCTCTCCCTCCTTTCCTCTCATTTCTGTTTCTCTTTTTCCTCTCCCTTTCTTTTCTTTCTCCCCATTCTCTGATTTCTGTTTCTCTCTCTTTTTCCTCCTCCACTTTAGCAGGTAGCTAACCAGGGGGCAGGAAGCCTTGCCATTCCCCATCCTGCCCCTCTCTTGCTGTCTTACCCAGCTTCCAGCTCCGTAGTGTTTTTCCCTATTGTGTGCCAGAAAGCAAGTTTGGGAAAAAAAGCCTCGTGAGTTCAAACTGCTCACGAGGAGGTTTTCCCCCCCGAACTTGCTTTCCTACACACAATAAGGAGAAACGCCACGGGGCTGGAAGCTGGGTAGGATGCGCATCTCGCTTCTCCCCTGCCCCACCTGCAACCCCCAATTTGCACCCCAAAATAATAAGACCTCCCTGAAAATAAGGCCAAGCCCTTATTTTGGTCTTCAAAAAAATATAAGGCTTGGTCTTTCAGGGAAACACGGTATGTACTGCAAGTTAGAGAGATCTTGTGGAATCTTATATATTAAAAATAGATTCCTGTATAGCCAAGCAATATACACCTGTTCGCATATTCCTTAGAATGGATAGAAAATTTAAAATACCATTAAGTTTATGTGTTATTATGAGACTTCTATGATTTGTCATATATCAATCTGATTAATAGTTCAAAGCAAATTTTTAGGAATGTGATAGCATATTTATGTATTGTATAGATTCCCAATTATGCTTAATTTTCTTTCCAATTATATTTTTTCAGTTCTTTGCCTTCACATGTGAATGTCAGCTATGATGAATTCTTCTCTGCCCTTTGTCACTATGCATCCTGTGATCAGCGTGTTGGAAAATGATTTATTGCAGAATTCTATCAGGATTTCTTTGAAAAGGACCCAAGGTCTCTGTTTACAAATACCTGTGATTCATACAAGTCCAGTACATAGTCTTTTAATTTATCAAATTCAATAAAGTGTCTTATCCTTTTTAGAATTTTTATGTGTGTGTGTACTCATAATCTTTGAAGGTATAAGAAAGCAATGGCTTACTGCTGTCTAATATCATAAAAGTTGTAAAAATAGTTGTTTAAAGATTTCAGGCTTATTTCTTTCGGTGATCAAATTCTCATTATTAGAAATATTTACATGTAATTATATATAAAAAAGGTCAACGTAGCACTGCAGTCAATAGAATGCACATTCTCAGTTGAAGTCACCTCATAAATTTCTGAAATCATACTTTACAAATTCTTTAAAGACTTATACTTGACTTTCTAAGCCTAGATTCTAGGAACACATTGTGAATTGATTACCTGCAAACATTTATAAAAGTGTCTGACAGGGTGAGATTGGCTAAAGGGAAGAGCCAATGTTAAAACTGATTAAGATTAAATAGAACAGACAAAAAAGGAGTAAGTGCTTTCTCGAATGTGGGAATGTTTTTAAATCATAAGTCAATACATGTTTTAAATGAGCAGTTGAATTATGGGTCTTATAACTATGGACTTTTCTGTCTTGGGGAGATGAAGTTTAAATAGTATGGTGGATTATGTGGAAGAATAAATGTGGGAATGGAGCATCCTCATGTAAACTGAACTTTTCCAAATGCAACATGAACAATTGGGCATCTATATTCTGTTTTAGAATAGAATATTAACATCTCAGAAGGTAAGTTGTTTTTAAAGGCTTGTATTTTCCTTCACAAAAAGGATTAATTCCATTTTCAACATTACAAATATCCACCATGTTATCTTCACTTCAACTATAAATTAACCAATCTGGATGAGGATGAGTGGTAGAGTACACTCAGTTTATGTCTGGCTAAGAAACAGCAGCAGCAAACAGTGAAAGTGTTAATTCAGTATCCACTGATAACTGTTTAAAATTTTGACATGAATGCCCTGTAACATGATTACTTGGATAAATGATTATGGCAGTTACTGTGTGACAGTGTATTAATATAACAATACAGTAAATGTATGAAGCTAAAATTCATTAATTTGTCAGCTAATTTCCTGCAGCAACTTTGTTATGCTGCTTAATATATATAGTGAGATTTTTCTCCAAACCTCTAACTTAATATTCTACCCCTAAGTCTTTGCAAATTTTTAAATAGACTGTCCAGTAAATACCGTGTTTCAACTGCATATTTTTAAGAATATCAGAAATCATTTTTGTTATAATGTTTGGTTTAAAAGGGAACAGAAACTTAAAATCTATTTTGTGAAAGGAGATATTTTTTGTAAATATCTCCAATTAATGGAGCAAAATATTGCAGATGATAATAGTATTTTTCTCCTTTTTATATATCCAAGTTGTACTTGATACATCTGTGACAAAATTATGGAACAATTGACCATGGGGTGGGGTTTTTTTTACATGCTAAATACTGTGAGGTTATGATGTAAATGGGCATCAAGACAATATACATCCCTACTGGAATTTCAGAATCTATCTTCCGATTTCCGCTATAGAGATCATAAACGTGCAATATATTTCAGGAATGTTTATGCGTCCATTTCTATGATGTCTTTCAGGAAATGGCATTTTAATGAAGACAGATTTTGGAACATACTCTACAGGAAATAATGAAAATTATGACATGGTGTATGTACATTAATTGAAGGACCTAAAGAGAACTGACATCTAAATATCAGAGCTATGAGCTTAGCAAAACAATTCTAGTGCAAATTATGAGAAATAAAATAGAAAATTTAAGATTCTTTTCCATTTTTCTACTTGATAGTTTTTTTGAATCTTCAGATGCCAAAGAATAGTTTGAAGAACCACCTGCATTTTGTCTACACTTGTGACATTCTTTGACAACAGACTACTGTATGTATCAAACTCAGTAGAAAATATGAAGTTAGATGTGCCAAAAACACTGTGCATATCCACAATTTATTCTTTGAATGTACATAATTGCAGTAAACTCCCATCTCAAGTTATGTGAGAAGGTATAGTCAACAGCAGTGACAGACTAAATATATTTGGATACTTGTAAATAATATGTAAAACAACTTTTTATTATGAACAAATTGACTTACTGAATTTCGTTACTGAGGGTAAAATAAGAACCTGTAAATAAATATATCTTTTTACAGGCAGTGCTGTTGAAGGCTTTATTGAAACCATTTTAAAAAACTATTTCTGGATATTTATATTTTATATTAGATCTAAATTCATATTTGGATGGACTGGAGAGACTGGTTTATAATTCCTTTTTGAAAGTTTGAAAAAAATGCCTGCAGTTTAGGAATGAATGAGACACATTTTCTTCCTTTCCCAATGAGTTAAAGAGGATGTGGAAATATTTAATCAGCGTCTGGAAGTTATGATATGCTGGCTGCAAACATGCTGAAACACAAATCTGAGAAGTTGTACTTCGTTGCAAACCAATCTAAGAAAGTCTGTTTCTACAAAAAATAAATGGAACACAAATACCTAAAACATATAAGCTGTAGGATGGTTTTATTCAATTAGGACCAGTGGTATTTCTTCATAAGATCACTGTATTTTCAAAATAACCAATAGTTACGGCAAACCATCGTATGAAAGCCATGTTAAAACTTTAAATTGATACATAACACTAATGACAAAATGTGTTTCTATGCTTGTGTTGCTCCCTACTAGATTTCCTACATTTTAATTTGAATGATTCTTATTCTGGAGCTGCAATGAATTAATTAGCTTTGTGTTAAAATCCAATTAAATTGCAGTGCCCATTGCATAATCCTTAAACAAAATGTGTCATGGGTCCTATTTCTCACAGCCATGTTTATGAAAACATTTACTAAAATGCCATTCCTTAAACGAATATGTAAATATCTTAAAATGACAATATCACTTATTTCATTGTAATATGGCAATTGTATAAAATATGTCATACCTTCCCAACCTCAGGGTCTGAGTTTTGACCAAGCAAAACAGACTCAATGAACACTTTAATACTCTGGAGAAATCAAGTAACATATAGCCAGGTTTGGTAGGTTAAGAAAATTTGAGATCTAAAATGTGGTAAATACTAATTTTGAGAATGTAAATATTGAAACATTCATACGCTGAATGACTACATCCAATAATTGTGGCATAGAATTATAGTTCCCCTCATATCTCATTTCTTTATAGGACAGGAATAAAAATTTTCATTTCCACAGATTCGATTCTCACTGACCATCCTTCTGAGGTCGGTCAAATGAAGACCCAGATAGTTGGGAGCAATGTGCTGACTGTAAACCACTGTGAAGCACTGTGAAGCAGTATATAAGTCTTACATGCTATTGCTATTTCTCATGTAACAAAAAAGTGGATAGCGGAGCTAATGATGGTACTTAATTTATATATCGAAATCCTAAGACTTCCAGGTGTTTCTGAATTACAACATCTGATACGTGTGTCCACTAGTCATGCTACTTTAGTATACTAGAATCTAAAGCCCAAAAAGATTTGATAAGGAAAAGGTATCTTGTGCTATGACATATGAATAGATGAAAGAGCTTCTGAGGTTATTGGACAACCAATTCGTCCATTTTAGGAAATTGCATGTGGTAATTTTTCTTTGGCTTTTTTGTTAAAGAGTTTCTAAATATAAACTACTTACGGGAAAAAGAAAAAAATGCCATGTATTGCTTAATTTCTAGTAAAGCACAATACTTGAATTTTATTTAGGATACTTTCCTCCTATATATTCCTTCATCTAATATGTGAAAAAATGAATGAAAATGTATTTTTAAAAATACATTTCAGGTGAGCAAAAAGGAGACATTCATCCTCACACTTACTCTGGATGTTAGGCTATATTCTCCTTATCTATGGAAAATAAAGGCTGAGGGATCTTCTATTTAATCCACTGCTAATCTGAATGAAATGGTTTAAAATACAAGGAAGCAGATTTGGACTAGACATCAGGTGAAACATCTGACTTGATACGCTGTCAGTGGAACAGACTTGATGTGCGTGCTCCTTTTGTTAAAGGTATTCAAACAGGATGGGTATCTGTCAGGTGGTGGATCCGGTGGATCATGCACTGAGCAGACAACTGCAGTAGACAACATCTGTGACCTTTTCCAAGGCTATGATTCTAATTTTGGAGATTAATAGGGAGTGAATAGAAGTAATGTCATATCCAAGGCCCAAAAAATATTTCAAACAAATCCAGCCACTTCAAAAAACAACAAAAACCTATTGCAGTAACTTTTGGGACCCTGCCCATCTATTTCCTCACTTCCTCTTGCTATTGGACAAGTTACTAATTTCGTAGCACCAATTCAATTTGTCATAATTTGTAGGAATCTTAATTTTTAGAAATACATTGCCAAGTATATCATACCAAAGCACTCAACAACTTTTTCCTAATTCGTTTCTCCAGTCTTTCTAGAAAGACAACTCTCCTCCCTCCCACTTTGGTGTAGTGGTTAAAGCACCTGGCTTGAAGCAGGAGACTGGATTACAAAGACAGCTGGGTGATCTTGGGGCAGTCACACACTCTCAGCCCTAGGAAGGAGGCAATGACAAACCACTTATGAAAATCTTGTAGGGACTTGTCTAGGCAGACTTCAGGAGTCAGTACTGACTAGAAATCACATCCCCCATGTCTCTTTCACACATGTAGATACCCATAGTCATATTTAATTCCCTATGTCCTGAAATTGCATATAAAACAAGACATACAATAGGCAAATAAACCCTGGAGTGTTTGGAAGTTTATAGAACTATCAAAACATCCAGTGATAATACTGGGTTTTAAAAAACAATCCAGAAGAATGCATAGAATTAAAAAAAATCTGAATAGGAATATGGTATAAGATCTGTTACACTTCCATTGAAAGTAGGCAAATATAGTATCAGGATCAGAACTTTTGACAGCTTATAACTTACAACCAAATACATACTGAATTTTAGAACCTGCCATACTCCTTGACAATTTTAGTTTTGTTTTTTTTCACAAAACCAACTGACTTTAATGAAATCAGGAGCATATTCCTGTAACAGATAATGCCCTGAGCGCCACCCAAAGTTGTGAGAATGAACTTTTATTCACAGTGGGATTTTGTGCTCTGTTTTCCTGTACATGTCAAATCTTCACAGGATGCAGGTAGTCCTTGGGCTATGATAACAATTGGGACCAGAATTGCCATTGCTATGCAAAACATTCGTAATGCATGATTATATGACTGCAGCGCATCACTTAGCAATGGCAATTCTGTCAGTCTCAGATAACATTATTGAGGAACTTGTGGGTCATTATGGAAGGTCGTCACATCATTGCTTCCAACTTCTTGCCAGCTTTCTATTGCTTTGAGGACGTAAGCCAGGAATCTCAGAAATTGGGATCACATGACCATAGGAATACTACAATGGTCAGAGTTCCAAAGACCTGTCATATGCTCCCCTTATTCAGCACCATCACAGGTTTGAATGGTTATTGAATGAGTGATTGAAACCAAAGGAGTACCTCTAGATTGAAAATTTGTGGAGAACTGCTGGAGATGTTGTTGCCTATTCTGTTTTGAGATAAACATCTTTGTCCAGGACCAAACATGATTTTTAGTTCATGTAGATTTGGAAGTAACAGAACATAGGCCACTTGGCTATTTTTGTTTGTTTAAAAATATACAGCAGTATTTATTTTTAGCAAAACAATCTTTAAAAATTCAAAAAGAAAAGTACAAACTACAAATACAAACTCAGGCCACTTGGCTGTTTTGCTACTTGTTTATGAAATAAATTTCCTTCATATCCTAGGGGCTTCCAAATTATTACAATTAGACTGAGATCTTAGAGACCTGAGAAGCCACAATTCCCAGTGAACTCAGGTTAATGCAGCAATTATGGGGAGGAACCATGGGTTTTCCTGGTTCCCTTTGCTCACAATCATTACTATGCTTCCTAAAACTGTTTTTCTTTCTTCAATATAACAAACCAGAACTCCACCATCTATATCACTAAATCATCCGTGACAGTTCTCAGAGGCTGAACAAATTACAACCAAAGGTCCAATCCAGTTTTAAAGGAACTTTGTTTTGATTTGACATGTTTCTAGAATATAAACTTTATAACATTTTTTTTACTTATCAGGACAAATAGCTTGTGGATTAGGCCAGCTTTCCTGATAGAAAAAGCTGATATAGAAAGAACACATATAAATAGGTTAATTACATAGTAGCAAAGTACCAACACATTATTTTCTCTTCAATTATCCAATTATCTGATGAATGCTCCCTTTGCAAAGAAGCAGGCACACCACCTGTTGTTTATAGCAAGACAGTGGTACTTTATGTTGCTTGAAAAAAAATTATTGCAATAGGACTAAGTGTTGATATAGTTTGAATTATTTGAAGTGTGATGATGTCAATTAGCCGCCTCGAGTTCCCCTTGACTGGGGAAGAGAGGCGGGGTATAAATCCAATAA
>JANHGC010002192.1:153707-157805 GCA_027560395.1 Boaedon fuliginosus | reverse complement strand
GCGTCTTCAGCTGTAGATTTTGGCTGAGACTTCAGCTGCAGATATTAGCTGCTACAGCTTCTCGCTCTTAAAGTTGACGTACATAGTATATATGTACTATATATATATAGTACAGCTATTTATTCTGCCATGTATTTTAGCATGAATCCTGCAGACTATCCTTTGGTATGAATAAAATATATACTACATCCAGTGGTGAGATTCAATTTTTTTTACTACCAGTTATGTGGGCATGACTTGGTAGGAGTGGCTATTCGGTCAGCCAATCAGAGGTGGTATTTGCTACGGTCAGCCAATCTGAGTTGATATTTGCTGATTCTCTGAACCAATCAAAATTATCGCTACCGGTTCTCCCGAACCTGTCAGAACTGGCTGAATACCACCTCTGACTACATCGCTAAGTATTAAAAATCACTGTGGGTGGAGGAAAGACTGTGCTGGTAAACTAAGTAATGCTGAATGGCATCTTATGAATCAACATTGTTCAATATCAGCAACTGGAATAAAGTCAATACTCACTAGATTCTAGTGGAGGATGAGAAGTTTCAGGAATCCTTGGAATGTCACTGAAATAGACATATATAGGAAAAATTTTGAAATGCCCTTGATCTACAGAGCAATGTTATAAAATTATGTTTAATGTATATACACAATTATTTACTTAATTCTATTTAATAAAACGGAAGGTTCAGACCTTGAATATTTATTCATTTTTTAAAAAAATCCCAGACAATGCTTTTGACATATCTCTGCTAGACAGTTACTTTTCTTGAAATGATTTGGTCAATTTCTTAAGAAAGATGGGAACTCAACCCTCTTAAGGAATATGATTTGAAAATAACAGCAATTTCAATGTAAATATTTATATTTTAGTCTGGCAGTCCACAATACTTTTCCACCACACAACAAGAAAAAGTAAATAGGAGAGGAGTGAAACTACAAAATACTAATTTGATGAGGGAAAGGGGATTTAATTCACTAAAGTGTTTATATGCACACCTGAAGGAGTTTGCTGAATTAAATTAAAAAAGAACAAAGAGTGAAACAGAAAACAAACTAGGAAACAGTTAGGCAAACAAACATAATCCCCTTTTTTAAACACATCATGTTACAATACAATGGAAACACTTAATTTCATTTATATAACTAAATATATCATCATGGATTTTAATCCAGAAAGTCTTCTAAAATATAAACTATAAGATTTTTTTACCTTTAATCCCTAATGTTCCAAGGAATGTTTGTAACACAAGAATTCAGAAAGATCATATCCTGCCCTTAATTGAATTTAAATGCCATTGTTATAGACTGCCACCCTCCATAACTCTCCAGTCCTTTTAAAACACTGCATTAAGAACAATAGTACCAACACTGAAAGAGCAATTGTGAGTAAAATGGACTTCCCTCCCAGTGTCCAGTAATCAGCCTTAGAATGAAAAGCTCTAGAAGGAAGCTTAGTCTTCCCTACTTTCCTAAATGACAGATGAGTGGGTGAGAAATTTCAAAGGGGTGGAACCATCACGGTCTATTCTCCTGACTATCGTCTACAGACTTCATTGGGGAGGAGATAATCAACACCCTAACTGGTTGGTATATTTTTATGAGATAATCCTGAATGCGTTCAGGCATAAGCTATTAAAGGCTGCCGAGATGATAATCAGCTGGTTATTATCTGAAGCCAATGTCGTATAGGCAACACTGATGATATATGATTATGGTGGCCCTCACCCATTGATAAGAGGGCTGCTGGGTTTTGCTGCAGCTTCCTGATAGTCTTCAAGAGCAGCCCTCAGCATAGCATATTGTAGCATTCTATCCTAGAGGGGATGAGGGCATATTGCAGTTAACAATTCAGTTAACATGATGGTGTGCTTCATAACATAACTTTCATCCTTGTTCTGACCCAGGCTTAGCAGAACCAAGAAACAGACTCCTTGTTCTGAAAAAGTAATTAGTTACTGTTTACTTATTTATTTATTTATTTATTTATTAGATTTATACCCCACCTCTTTTCCCCGGTCAAGGGGAATTAATGGCATTCACATCAGTGATGGTATTCATTTTTTTTTAAACTACTGGTTCTGTGGGCATGGCTTGGTGGGTGTGGCTATGCTGTCGGCCAATCAGAGGTGGTATTTGCCAGTGTCGGCCAATCAGAGGTGGTATTTACCAGTTCTCCGAATCAATCAAAATTACCGGTACCAGTTCTCCGGAACCTGGCTGAATGCCACCTCTGTTTACATGTAATGCAATGTATTTCAGATAAAATCCTATGCATGTTAAAGTATAATACCAAAGCAACCCTTACTCCTTGCTTCTGAAAACTGGGCAGTTTATGTGATCTTCTTTGCTAGGTTTAAATCATGTTAAGAAAATATTAAAATGTCTTCAAGTTGGAGTTTCTAGGTAACTGCATCCATGTAGTTTTCCTGATACTATATTTTCTGGAACCAACTCCCAGTAGAGATCAGGACCACCCCCATTTTATTGGCCTTCCGTAAAGCCACTAAGACTTGGCTCTGGCGGAAGGCCTGGAATTAATGTACCCTCCCCCTTGGATGATTGTTAACTGCATTAGAATTATTTTTATTGTACGTTATTGTATTTTATTATTGTTAGCCTCCTCAAGTTCCCCTTGACTGGGGAAATGAGGCGGGGTATAAATATAAATAAATAAATAAATGAATTCATGGCTAACTGTAGGGGCAGAGGTTGGATGTGGATTTTCTCCTCCTCATGGAGCCCTGACTGACAAGGACAAGGACAGTAATACACAACTCCTATGCCAAATTACACTTACCCAAACTCCATATAAAGGTCCTTTGTCGGAATTGTGAAAGAATATATATGCTTCTTGAATATTGTTATTTATTATGTCACATTGTTTCTATGCACTGAATTGTAAATGGTTTGCGTACAATGAATTCAGAACAGAAAAATAGGCACAAGGTTGCTTTTGTAAAGGGTGGCAGTGTCTCTCCAAATCAAATGGCAAGTCTGCACAGATTTTGTTGGCAAAATTTTTCCAAAGTGGTTTTCCATTGCTTTTTTTCTAAGGCTGAGAGAGAGAGTGACTAGCTGAAAGTCACCTAACTGTCTTCAGGCCTAAGGCAGGACTAAAATTCCCAGTGTAGCCCAGTTCCTTTAACCACTACACCAAATTGGTTGCCACACATTGCATGTGGTATGCTATAAATACAACAACAAAACTGATATAAGACCAACCCATATAACTAATGTAATAACATAATACCGCCTCCATGTATAACATAACAGAAGCTCCATTAATCAAAATAATAATCTGATATAAATTAAGCCAGCAGTAATGGTGGTAATACTGATTTTACAGTAGCAGTCAGTCTCTGAAGGCCTTCTAACACATCCAGGTCATAACCATCCTCTGGAAGGCTGTGGGGGAAGGGACCATTTTGACCTTGAGGGCAAGCTATTCCATCGATGTGGATGACCCCCCCTCCGCATTTTCTATTCATGGTAGATTCTACTTGGAATAGAGGGTCTTGAAGGCCTGTAGGGCATTGCATTATACATAATTGCCAGAACCGTGAATTGTACTTGGAAACAAAGCAGAAGCCAATGCAGCTCTTATAGAAACAGAAGAATGTAATAATAATCGACTCAACCATAAACAAAGGCACAGATGTAGAGTACATTATAAGATTCTGAACAAGAAGAGACAAGGAATAATGGGCTCTCTCCACCTTATCCAAATCTAGAAAGGATTGAGGCATCAGTCAAAACTCAGAAAAATCTTCTTGGAGATGCTCTTCAGTACCAAAGCACAGCTGCTCTCAAGTTAAAAGAAAACAAAAACCAGCTAAAAAAGTGGCCTGTTATATAGATTACACAAGCAGGGACCTGAAACAAACTATGAAATACTAAGCCGCAAAAACCCCAGAAAGAAAGATTGAAATCATCCAGAAAAACTAGTATGGGTGATGTCCTAATCACCCCAACAATGAAATGAAACAGTTGAGGAAAGGGATCGTTATCATCATACCTAACTTAACCCTTTGGTCCAAATGGAAGATTTACAAGTGATGAATATGCATTTGGGAATTCATTCAGTCACATTACCTA
>JANHGC010002192.1:143707-148707 GCA_027560395.1 Boaedon fuliginosus | reverse complement strand
ATGTTAATTTATATTCAGTTTCCATGGGCCCCTGTCCCCATCTGTACATCATTTCTGATTTCCGTTTGGTCTCTGAGGACTTCACCTATCATCCTGGAGCTTTCATTTCCTCTGTAAACAAAATAAACATGCAATGCAAAAGTCCCTATGATACTGTAAAATAATTATTTCCAATGGCACAATGGATCATATTTGGGAAAAAATAAAAAGCATGGATTTTTTCCCATTTATTATCCTGCTAAGGAAGAAGTTACCTTGATATTGTTTTTGATATTGGGGTTTTTTAAGGTTTGAGATGTTCACTTTTAAATTAAAATTTGATCCTAAATGCCATTTGCATTCATTCAAAATGTGCAAAAATACACAAGAATATATGTATATATTCTTATATGTGCTTATAAAATACATTTTTCATTTGCAATTCTTTGTGTGAAGAGAAACATCAAGAATGTTTGGTTTCTTTTTGACATTTACAAATAAAGAGGCAAGGAGTTATTTATTCTAGAATGTTGCTGCAAAGTGCTTATCTACATGTGGCACTAAACAAGGATTTGTTGTGGGATTTGAGAAGGCTGCGTAGTGCTTCAGTGTTAAGCACCCAAAACTCTAGGGGACTGGCACTAATTTCCTCTCTCGTAAAACAACACAGTATTCATAACAACTCAAGAGGCTTGACATAAGTAATGATGGCATATGCAGGCGAAGATTACCACCCCAGCAGTGTAATCAAGGTGCTAGGTACTAACGCAAGTTAAATTGAGACAATAATGCTGAAACTTGCATTGTGGGATTAGGAGAGTACTTGAAATGCTGACATCGGCATCTCCTGAAAGAGCGCCTGTCTTGCTTTCAATTCCTGTTTATACTTAATGACCTCAAAATTTGTATGTCGTTAACACCATGTATTGAAGTGGGAGAGAACAAGGTTTGGGAGGGAGAAGATTCCCTGTCTTAGTTGACTTTTGTCTCTTCTGGTAATTGGTGGCTTTTCCTGCCATATTAGAGAGCAGCGCATGAAGCAGCAAGGCCCCTGAGGTCTACGTAAACATGCTGTGAGCATGGAAAGCCTCATGCTCCCAAGCACTAGGCAATAATTTACATACTTTGAAAAGTCATTTGTGCCTGAAAAAATCACTATGGCTAGAACAAATTTAAATACTAGTTCTATGGAAATGTTTGAAATTAAGCCATATTAAAACTTGATGCTCAGATCAATATAGAGAAACCCAAGTAATTAAAGTTGGCTTGTTTGTTTGACATCTTATAAATAAAAAGGGTTTAATACAGGCTAATTACACAGAATCCTTCATATACTTTAGGATAATAATGGCAGCAATTTAAAGCAGCATTTAATGGGAATTAATAAGAGAGTATTGAGTCACTTCTACTGTATTAAGCTCCGTGAAATGATATCTCATGTCAATTTAACTTTCAGCCCCTCAGTTATATGATTGATAAGCCTTGAAGTTTATATGTATACTTTAAAATATTTGCTTCTTCTAATTAATAAATTGTATTTATAATTGGCAAAGGGCAAAAACTTGTTGACATTACTGTCTTTATAAGATAAAACTTTCTGATATTTTTCACTAAATGAATGTTATGGATTTCTTAAATTGTCTAGGCTATTCTTGGGAGATATATTTTAAAATGCAATTATAATTGGTTTTGGATACATATTTTTAAGAAAAAATGAAAGTAAAAGGGATTAGAATTTTAAAGTTTAAAAATGTGATGAAAAGTTACTTCAAATATTATTTTACTACAGCAGACCAGTAGGCTGTATCTAGGTTTCTTTTATAAAATTCGGGATGTGTGCACCTTGGATTTAATTGAGGAGTTTAGATTTACAAATTATTAAAAGTAAAGGCAACAGCTAAATTATACTTATTTTTAGATGCAGGATGACATCTTCCCTACTTCTACGAAAATTCTGAATAACCGTTTATGATACTAACAAAACTTTTACTATTAGCCGCCTCGAGTTCCCCTTGACCGGGGAAGAGAGGCGGGGTATAAATCCAATTAATTAATTAATTAATTAAATAAATAAATAAATAAATAAATAAATATTACTTAGTTCTGTGTATGTGATTGGAACATACTACAAAAGCTTTTAGAACATCATAATTTGGAAAACTAACCTGTATTTCTTGGGTTCTATGACACATATTTGTGTTACATTTCTACCTTTTTGATTAGACAATCTCCTAGTGAATATTTTTTTTTACAATTAAGAAATTGCTGGTATTGTTCATTTATTTCTTTCAAATGCCATGTCAGCCTGTGGAGGAACTCACATGCTGGTAGACTTTAGACAGCTTTTTACCATGGTCCAGTGAAAGTTCCTGATGAAATTACAGGTGCAGGGAAATGCAGAATTAGAAATCAGATGTTGCAATTCATGTGAAGCTATAGCTTTGTTGATGACAGGACAATTCCGTTTTTGACAGTTTAATTTACTGTTGCCATTGGACAAAAGCAAAAAGAGAATGTGAGGTTAGCCACCTGCCCCTATTGTACTGTGGCTCACATGCTAGGTTGCAAAATCATGACTCTCAACCTGTCGTGCTCAAACGAGAAGGTTTTCAGTTGGGAAAAAAGAATATATCAGTGCATGTAATATTGCCTGACCTCATAAAATAAAAGGGGAAAAATTGCAGGTTTTGACAGCTATTATGAATCTTGTATCAGCATCCAAACATCTCTGAGATGACTAGAATACATGCTTATAATAATAATAAATATTACTACATTGACTTATAATATAGAGCAAAAAATGACTTGTCAGTAATTTATTAAGGAGGCTGTTAAATTTAGTAGTATATATATGTTACCAGCAATGTGTGAAAAGCTGGGATTTTATAGAGTGCCTAGGAAATCTATAGAATGTGTGAGGTTTTTAGGCAAAGAATGAAATGTCTGTGTTATTTTAATATGCTAGGCATATTTAATAACCTAGGCATTATGTAGACTGATGTATTTATCCAAAGTATGAAAAGAGAGTCATGAAAAGAGTTAGGGTTAGAGCTAGGGTTAGGGCTATTTATAGAAATGACTTATATGAAAATGGACAAAGAAATGCAAAATGAAATACATGACTTACTGGGAGGAAAAATGGGAGAAAAAGACCAGTATTGACTTACTTAAGCAGAATCTGACCGAACACTATTAGGAGTTCATATTAAGACCTATTTAATGGCGATAAAAGCGGCAAAGCGTTCTCACTATGCCGCTCTTATCACATCCGCAGACTGTCACCCAGCCGCCCTGTTTAGGGTGACTCGACCTCTCCTGAGACCAGCGGAGATTGAGGAGCCCTTGCAGGGTAGAGCTGAGGAGTTTGTTCAGTTTCTGTTGAACAAAATCGCTCAGATTCAGTTGGACCTTGATTCTGGCTGGACAGAGTCCGTTGAGGTGACTGGGGCGGGTCTTAGTCCTGTTATCTGGGAGGAGTTTGTTCCTGTTGCCCCTGATGATGTGGACAAGGTCGTGGGAGCGATGAGTGCCACCACTTGTTTTTTGGACCCATGCCCCTCCTGGTTGGTTTTGGCTAGCCGGGAGGTGACATGCAGCTGGCTCCAGGTACTTATAAACGCTTCTTTGAGAGAGGGGTTCTTCCCGCCTGCCCTGAAGGAGGCGGTGGTGAAACCCCTTTTCAAGAAGCCTTCCATGGACCCAGCTGTTTTGAACAAATTTCATCCTGTCTCCAACCTTCCCTTCTTGGGGAATGTTGTTGAGAAGGTGGTGGCCTCTCAGCTCTTATGTACCTTGAAGGAAGCTGATTATCTAGATCCTTTACAGTCTGGCTTCAGGCCCGATTACAGCACCGAGATGGCATTGGTCGCACTTATGGATGATCTCTGGCGTGCTTGGGATAGGGGAGTTTTCTCTATCCTGGTCCTTCTTGACCTCTCAGCGGCTTTTGATACCATCAACTATGGTATCCTTCTGGGGCGGCTTCAGGGGTTGGGAGTGGGGGGCACTGTGTTGCGGTGGTTCTCCTCCTACCTCTCAGGCCGTACCCAGTCGGTGTTGGTGGGGGGACAGAGGTCGAACCCGAGAGCCCTGCCTTGGTCCCACAGAGAGGGGCTGCTATGGGTCCCATCAGCCAGACAATGTCGGCTGGGGGGGCCGCATGCTAAAGCCTTCTCTGTGGGAGCACCAACCCTCTGGAACCAGCTCCCTGTAGAGATTAGGACCACCCCCACCTTCTGGCCATCCGCAAGGCCACAAAGACTTGGCTATGGTGGAGGGCTTGGAATTGATATCCCGACCCCCTGGTTTGAAGGGTGTTGAATGCTTGTGAATGATGGGTGGTTGGTTTTTTTTTTTTTTGGTTTTTAATGTAATATGTTGTATTTTAAAATGTTGTCAGCCGCCTCAAGTTCCCCCGATCGGGGAAATGAGGCGGGGTATAAATCTAATAAATTAAATTAAATTAATTAAATTAACACCGCCTCCTTCAAGGAAGTGGGGACTAGCCCCGCTCTCAGTGAAGCGTTGATAACCTCCTGGAACCAGCTGCATGTCACCTCCCGGCTGGCTGAAACCAGCCAGGAAGGACAAGGGTCCAAGAAGCAGGTGGAGGCACTCATCGCCCCCATGCCTTGTCCACATCATCAGGGTCAACAGGAGCAAACTCTTTCCACTTAACAGGACTAAGACCAGCCCCAATTACCCTGGTAGATCCTGCCCAGCTGGAGTCCAGATCTGTCCGAATCTGAGTGACTTTAACCGCCAGAAACTGAGCAAATTCCTCAGCTCTACCCTGTAAGAGTTCCCCAGTCTCCCCTATTTTAAGGAGGAAATGGGTCACCCTAAACTGGGCGGCTGGGCAACAATCCATGGATGCAATAAGAGAGGAAAAATGAGAACATTTTGCCGCTCGTATCGCCACTAAGTAAGTCCTAATAAAGGCTCTTAACAGTGTTCGGTCTGATTCAGACATACTAGCCCTCCAGAGTTGCTCTAGACGTCTCTTCATCTCCCAGAACTCC
>JANHGC010002192.1:65055-68629 GCA_027560395.1 Boaedon fuliginosus | reverse complement strand
AGTCAACCTTGAGCCTGGTGGGATTCGATCTGACAACCTGCTGAACAAATCAGCAGAGACTGCAGTGCTGCATTTAAGCACTGCGCCACCAAGGCTCTCTGTTCTCAACTTTACTTGTGCTCCCACTTTTTTTTTGATATAGCTATAGATTATAATGATTAGCTAAAGGTCATAAATGAGCCTCTGTTTTCTAAGAATTTGATCACTGATTACCAACAGTTCCTGCATCAAGGGTTTTTAAGGTACATTATTTATCATTTCAAGTTATTAGGGCAAAACAGTAATTTACAGAAAAAGAATGGGTGAAGGCAGCTCATTTGCATGTTGGTCTACATTATTTAATGTTATCTTGAAACCTTTGTCTAGCCTTTCTAAGATCAGACCCTCAGAGAAGCTGTTATCATCCTACTCCAACACCAGCAAGACTGAAGGTTCTTTGCAAATATAGCACCTTCCTTTTACCTTATACACCCTTGGGCTTCCAATCAGTTATGAGCTGGCTGAAGTTTCAGGGTTCTGACTTTCCAAAGGATCTTACTTAGCATTAAAGAAGACTAGATTTAGCAGCTCAGAGAGGGTGGGTGGCATGCAATTAGCCATGGAGTAGTAATTGAGGACAGCACTGTTGATTTGTATAATGAAATTACTGTGCCATAAATCACAGTGGAATTTGGCCTGTTGGATGTGAATTCGTTGCATTGACATTTCTATGTACTTTGCTTTAAAAAAGCCATATTTTCATTTTGATCTTTCTGTTTTCTTCCAATTTAAAATCAACACAAACAACATTACTGATCCCCACAATCATACATATATAATGTAATGTATTGCTTTCATCCATTTTTTTGCAAATATTTAAAAAAATGAATTAAGATAAATTGTTGATGCTAAGTTACTCTGCAACCCAGCATGCCCTTTTCCAAGATTCATATAGATCATTTGCCAAATATGAGTAATAGCCAGTATATTTTATTAAAAAATAAAAAGACTCTAAGATACAAAAGCATACTTTTCCCTGAAAATTTGCATCTCATCCTCTTTTCTGGATAAAATATGCAAGAACTAACATAAATGGCATACTGACTTTTTTTTCCCTATGAATTGGGTCTTTGATGTTCAAGAGAAGCCTGTTGTTAAAGAACATCCCTAGAAGGCTGTAGAAACTGTTTCTCTTTATGACAAATGTAAAATAGTTAGTTGAATATGTTGGTGTCATTAGTTTGTGAATCGCATCCTTAAAAATAACTGTGGAGGAGCCAAATCGGTTTAAAAGAAGATAACGAAATGGTTTAAGCTACTTAGGTTGAATGCCAATTATATTTTAATATTCAACGGAGCATATTTTGCTAAGAAAAAAGGCAGCGTTGGCGCATGCATAACTCATTGGCAGCGTCGGCCAGCTGTGCCACTCTTCTCTTCGAATCACTTTGTGCATTTTAGTAGCATGGTAATTTAGTAGAGAACTACCTGAGTGATGGCATTTTCAATGAGCAGGTAATCTACAGAGAATTTTTATATGGTTATGAGTTCTGCACTTCAGCCTGGCAACACAAAAATACATCAAGACCAATTACGGTATCAACTTTCAGCGTGATACCCTTGCCACGCAAGTGCATGTATTTCTGCCCCAGGCATTTCAAATTGCATCTAATTTGAAATCTTTGGGGTTTTAATTAAATTTTAGAATATATGGAATTCTTCATTAGTACCTGCTCTGAATAGCAGATTATATTTCTCAGTCTCTCGTTAAAGAAGTAGGCTGTGGTAAATAGGATGTTCAAGAACTGATCATTTGTGGTGCCTGAATATTGGGAACAGAAATACTGAGATGCAAAATAATATCAAAAAGATTATTAGTCCAGTGAGGGAATCTTGATTTGTATTTTAATGGAATTTTACATTTCTCTTAATGATTTGCAAATTATCCCCTGATTATAAGATACATTAAGGTTTTCATTTTAATGGTGAAACAACCATTAGCAAAAAAAATTTAAGAACTGCTTTTCAGAGTGTTTCCCTCCAGCAGATAAATATTGAAACCATTAACACCTTTTGATGTAATACAGCAGTTTAGACCTTTACAGGAATAGTTGTAGCCTTTTATGTGCATGGCCACTCTGCTTCAAGTCCACAATTGTCTTTACATGGGTGAACAATAAATGAAACTGAACCTATCATTACTTTCAAATAACTAAGGAAGATAAACACCTCTTTAAATCATTAATATTACATATGCTTCAATAAACACTTTAGACTTAGTACTCACATACATTCTAATGAGGGTTTAATTTTTAATAGGGTACAATTTATAGTCCATGAAAGATCTATGATTATTTATTGAAGAAAAGTTAAGTCAGATAAAGATACCATTTTGTCCTGAGGTCGCAGAAATAATTTGATATGTACAGTAAATTAGAAACCTGCAGTTTTTCTATGATTTCTTCAAACAATTGAAAAATCCTTGCTTCAGAATATTTCAAAACCAGAACATTTTGAAATACTATTCCCGGTTAGAGTGTTACACACTTTCATTAAAACTCATTGGCAATCTAGTTAGACAGAATGTATAAATCTTCTGTCTTACTACATTTCAACTAAATCCCAAGGGAAGAAATTATAAGGGAATTCCTTCCATTGCTGGCTTTTTTTTTTTTTCTTCTTCTCTTTTTCCAGTGACACTGGAACTGTCCCTATTAAAGACAAAAAAAGGCTTTTTTTCTCACAGGAACCCAGAGAAACAACGACCCAGTTTGTCTTCCAACAAATTTAGTGGAAAATTTACATGGTTTTTTTTTACCTAATGCTGTTTTTTTCTTCCTTTATTGTATTTCTGCTTACCTTTTGAAAAACCAAAGAATTGTACTGATTGGCAAAGTAGTTCTACTAAACTTTAGGAGCACAGTATTAAGTAATAATGCAGTACTTATAAAGTATTTCACAAGAAGAAAAAACATCCACAGCTTTTCAAAATTACCCTATTTGGGGCTTCTATAATGATCATATAGCCAAGATTTCCCTTTTTCCAAATCTTACCAACAGTTCCAGCATCAGAGTCATTTTAAAGAATGTTATTTAGCACATCCAGTTATTTTGGTTAAACAATAGCTGTTACAGAATAAAGATGGGGGAAGGCAGCTCATTTGCATGTTGGCCTACATTCTATTACCGTTACCATTCTATTCCTGATTGTGTTTCTGCTTGTTTTTATTTTTACAATTTATCCAACATGAAGGAAAAGAAAACTCTCTCAAAAAGAAGTGAGTTTAGGTGAAGCTCCCAAGTGAAGTTCCCAAGTGTGAGGTCCATTCACTTATTAGATGTTTGAGGTTTCTGTGGGTCATTTCTTCAGTAGTTTGTGATCCAGCTTCAAATATCTGTAAATATATTGATTTTAATATAAAAGAAATAAGGTTAGACATGCAATCTGTTGTTTTTTTAACCGGAATATCTTTACTAAGAAAGTAATGTTTTTGGACTGTACTAGTCTGTGACTTTTCCCGATCCTCCAAACTCTTCCTTGAGCAAAGTTTACAACCAAACCTGATGAAAGAATGACATTTGGTTGACCTTAAAA
>JANHGC010002192.1:55055-60055 GCA_027560395.1 Boaedon fuliginosus | reverse complement strand
ACAGTTAATAACATCCAATGATGAAAAAAAATGATATATGCCAAGTGATAAAGAATCAGGAACTTACTAGCCAACAGCAATAAGGATTGTCCTTATTCTGCCCATAATGAATATTGTAGAGCAGTGATGGTTAACTTTTTTGTCACGTGCCGAAAGCGCACGACAGCGCACGCGTGTGCCCGCACCCATAATGCAATGCATGTGTGCCCCCCATGCTCTGCCCTCCCCGTGCACATGTACGTGAACCCCCCCGTCCCATTTTGAGCCCAGTAGGCATTACTGCAGCCTCCTGGGAGCAAAAATGGGCCGTGGGGGGCATGCTGCACCCCCCCCATGGTCCCCCACCCCTGTGCATGCATGGCCCCCATGCATGTGCATGTGTCTCCTGCATGCGCCCCACCCCCATGCATGCATGGCAGAGACCTGAAAATCAGCTGGCTGGCGGGAGGCACACACACATGCGCGGTGGAGCTGAGCTGGAGCGACATGCCATACTGTAGGTTCGCCATCATGGTTGTAGAGGTTACTGAAAAACAAACTGTCATTGCAAACTGTTGTTCTTGGAATACTTAAGAATAGATTCTTCAGTATTTCTTCCTGTACAGTGTGAGGTTTCCTGATGATAGATCCCTCCATTGGTGTAGCTTTCCCATTAAAGCACAGTGTGGCCCTGCCAACATAATCTTCCTGAAAACATGGCCTATGTGGATTAAATGTATAGAGCAGCACAATTTCCCCTTATTATATGATTTTAGTTTTGGCCCCTATTTGCTATTTTAAATAATTTTAGTCTTACCTTCCTTCTATACTATATTTAAGCCAATTGATTCAGATGGTGAGATAAATTATGTAAATAAGTAAGTGAGGGTTAAATTAGAGAAAAAGATTCTGTAACTTTTGCCTTGAGAGAAAGTCATTAGTCCATTGAAAATGGTTTAGTAGAAGATGGGTCTAAATTGTTAATGTTTCCTCAAAAGTAGTAATATTTGTTTTAAGACTCTCAAGTAATATATTATGAATCAATGTTATGATATTATGATAAAAGTAGGAGACCCACATTCACTACTCAGATTTCATCTCCATAACCTTTGAATGGAGAAAATAACTGTTTCTGTCCTTTTTAAAAAAGAATGGACTCTTCCATCTCTGCAGCATCCATTGCCAGGCAGAATTGCCTACAATGTTAGAAGCAGCAGGAACACAGTCAGAGCTCGAGTTAGGGAGGCAAGTAAACTTGCCAAGGGAAGAGGAATAAAAGAAAATAATGCAGAAGAAAATAAGTTATGGAAGCCTCATATAATTTCCATCTGTATCTTAGCATACGACAGGAGAAAAAAATGTGCTCTGGTGGATGGGAGAGCTTGAAAGCAATTGTCATTTGATGTTTTATTTTATTTATTCCCACCTGCGTCATGATGCAAGGATTTTCTATTAGACTACATACCGGTATCTGTAATTGAAATATCGTCAGCATCCTCCTGATTCTCAACATTTGTCCCTACCTAGTATTGGAGATTAATTTTTTTTTTAAAAGCCATTTATGTAGAAATACTATCCATGTTTGCAAAACTGATCTGGGAAAAGTTCGTGAAAGAATGACCGGCCCTTCATAGTCCCTAGCATTGGTCCATGGAATAAGGGAAGCAGGTGTCCCAATGATCAGGACTGTTATTACTATGCTGAAGAAATTTTAACCATTAGGTAACTGTAATGAATTCATACATAAATAGAGCCCTTCTTGGTCATAAAATAGTACATTTGGCAGATTATGAGTCCATAGATTCCACACATTTTGAAGGGGTTTCATATATTACAAACATATGTTGCTGTATTGTGTACTCAAAACACAGCACTGAGATTAAGGTTTTTAGTTTGAAAAATAAAGGGTGATACTGAATTGGAAAAAATAGAGATATACCCGAGATTTAGTTTCAATAGCTATAAAGATTATGTGAGTCAAATTTGCCAGTTTTAGAGGTAGCAGGATTGCTGTGGGCTGATTGTGGTCATGGTTTATTCACCAGTATAGTATATTGAGTGTGCAAGGTCTTAAACTAGTTTCTCCTAGTTTGCAACTTGTTAAATAAGATTAGAGTGATAACTTCCAGATTTTTCAGCGCTATATCTGGAAAGTACAAGGTTGAGGTTGATTACATGTTTACTCACATGTAATAGAGAAG
The DNA here is from genome assembly GCA_027560395.1 of Boaedon fuliginosus. Lineage (NCBI taxonomy): Eukaryota > Metazoa > Chordata > Lepidosauria > Squamata > Lamprophiidae > Boaedon > Boaedon fuliginosus. The sequence continues at coordinate 57,875 of JANHGC010002192.1, read as the reverse complement.
ATCTGTGAAATGTGGATGTCCCTTGAATCATCAACTTTCTGCTTTGTGAAATCTAATGTACAAGATGAAAGGAGAAGTGGTCATGTTGTGCACTTCCATTTTGCTTACCAGAATGAAGAAATAACCATGTTAAAGCTTCTTCTGTCATATAATCTCCAATCATAAAGCTGTTTTTTGCACTTACAGCAAGTCTTTTGCTCAACCGCTTGTCCTAGCCATAGTAGCTTAATTGTGGGGAAGAAATATTGCTTATTTCTTGATTTAATCTGAGTGTTCTTTTTTTTTTAAGAATTTTTTTTATTTTTCCACATTTAGAAATATAAAAACAGTAGACACTTCCAGTTTGCCTCCTGATGACTCTGGGAGCAAGAACCACAAGCTCCATGGTCTTGCCGCAGGTCCCTGCCTGAGGGCCTGTAGGGACGGTGGAGCGAAGAGGATCTACCCGGTGGGTCGAGAGGTGCCGCATCACCTCTCTCCATTGTGGATTTATTCCTTGAAGCCGACGGCCAGCATGACGGCAGGCAACATGGCTGCCACAAAGTCGGGAACAAACTGGGACTAAGATTGTACAGGAGAAGAGTTGAAGTGCTGAGTGGAAATCTGCAATGCGTGAGACAATCTACACACTATAATTAAGCCTCGATTTAATTTGCCTGAAAGAAAACCTCAAAAAATTACGTTAGCGACGGGACAATTATTTGGAGGAATTTTATTTGTATCGTTATTGGCATTGGTGGACTCCCGGAGAGGGGAAGAATATATTAAATTTGGGATTCCGCAAGGAATGAAAGGAAAATACTATTATATACATTTAACAGCAATAAACATCTAAAAATGGAAACGAAGGAAAATAAGTGGGCAGAGACGCAGATTACACCAGCGCCGAGTTATCTCCACAGGGCGCTGCAAGATTGCGTGGAAATTAAAGAGACACTGAGGGATTTACTTGTTATGTGGAAAACAGTGGAAATGAAGGTGTTACGACTAAATTTGGAGGGGCAAGAAATAGAGGAGGATTTTGATCAAATGAATTTGCAAAAACAAGGCTTTACAGACGGACTGGAGGAATTGTACAAACCAGGCAAGGGGAGAATGCCAAAAGGAAAGAAATACTTAAAAAAATGGTTGCCCCAGAAACAAGTTAAGAAACAAAAATGGTGACAAAAGAAATACTCAAAGAAATGCCTAAAGAAACAGCTACGCACTAAAAGATCAACGCAAAAACAAAAAACATTGAATTACTTGGAGAAACGCCCAGTGGAGGTACTTGGTGAGATGAATCTGCGATAGAGGGAAATCTGGAGATTAAACAACAGGAAGAGGTTGGAGGAAAATAACGAAGCAAAGAACTCTAGGAAGAAGGAGGGATAACACCAACCAAAGAACGACAATGCAGCAGACATTCTGAACGTATAATCAATTAAATTAATATTTCCAGTGAATTTAGAAAACTTTTTAGAATATTTTTAAGGTTATAATTGTAAAGGAGAGGAAAATTGACTGTGGGTGTAAATCAAATATATTTGAATTATAAAGATAAGAGATTATAAAGGCGTTAAATACTGGAAATAGAATACAAAAGATTATTAATTTAGTAGGCTCTTATAGGGGAGGAACGGAATAAAGTTAGAATAAAAATAAAAATAATGATAAATTTTAATTGTTTGTGAAAGGAGATAATTTGTCTAGCATTAAATTTTTGAGAGATGCTAATATTGGAAGTTGAAATGACATGAATTTGAAAAGATGTAAATGTTTCAACTGGTTTGTCATTTTTTCTTTTGCTTTGTTGTTAACTTTATGATGTATTAAGGTTAAATTGAATCATTGATGAAACATATTTTTAACTGTGGTAATGAAAAAAGAGTGGTAAATTGACTCGATTTATTTATTATTTATTACATTTATTACATTTATTTGCCAAATCCTCCGGTTCCCCTGGTTCTCCTCCATTCTTTGAAGAATTTTATCAATCACGTCCACTGCTTTATTCCCCAACATTATTAAATCCACCATGTCTGCTTTAATTTCATTGAAATCCATTTTAAAATCCATATTGATAAGAAACTCGCCTCTCCAAAGGAGCTCCAAACAAAAGAGATATAACAAGTCTTACAGCTGGCAGATTTCGGGAATGGCTCCCTCTCTTTTGGGCTGCCTCCCTTTTGCTTCACCACTTGTTCTGCTCCTTTCAACCCCAAAAATACAGTCCTGTTCATTTTAGCCCTGGGGTTACAAAATCTCTTCTCCAGCACTTGCTTCGCCAGGGTGGTTCTGAGCTAAGTGGACACCATTTTAGGCTCTGTCCCAACCAGTTCTTCGCAGAGTTCACAGGAAGTGGGGAGGGGATTTGTGCATCCCCTCTACCCTTCTTCCCACACTCCAATGCCTCACTTCTCCTCCAGGGAAGCTTCGACTCTTTTCAAGATCCTCGAACCAGCAGTCCTGGGGCAGAACCGCAGAGCGTGCGTGTTCTGCTCCCAGTATTGCCGGAAGTCCACCCAGCTTCCCTGAGTGTTCTTTATATATTCTTTATGTGTCTGATGATGAAGGATGCTGTTTCAGAAGCAGCTAATTTTGTACGCTGCAAAGAGCATCTCTGTATAACTTGCTCTGATTTCTTAATCTACTAGCCCAGTGTTTCTCAAAGTGGGCGGTACTGCCCCCTAGTGGGCATTGGAGCAGTCTAAGGGAGCATTGGAAGGTCCATGTGGAATTAGGAGGCGCCAGGAAACAATCAGTGGGCGGCAGAGGATTCAGCCGGCTTCCATGCTGTGCCTGTGCAATGAGCCAAGGGAGGGGAGGGGCTTCTCACTG
>JANHGC010002192.1:10254-21119 GCA_027560395.1 Boaedon fuliginosus | reverse complement strand
CGGGGGCAGGTGGGTGGGGCCAGCCAGGGGTGATATTTACCCATTTGGCAAACCCCGCTATTATCACCACTGGTTCCTGTGAACCGGGCCAAACCGGCTAAATATCACCTTTGGTCGTGATGGGAAAATAGGGCTTCTTAAGCTTAGTATTTTGTTTCTTGGAATGTCCCATTTCAAATGGGAAAAAAAATCTGCTTGAGTTTTTGGGATAGGTCACCCTCCCACGTAGACCACACAGGAAACATGATAAGGTAAACAACTTGGCTTTAAGGCCTCTTTAACAAAACATTGCAATTCTGAAATTACAAATCACAAACCATCTCTTTGTACCACCTAAGTTGGGGGTTAGCAACATGCATTCCAGAGCCGCATGCAGCTCTTTGGGTCCTCTCCGGCACCTTTGGGCCCTCTGTAGGATGATCCCACCACTGGCTGGCTCCATCCCTCACTCTCCCCTCGCAGTCACTCCTCACCTGCCCTGAGGAGGGAAGAGCTGCGGATGGAGACTCGCTCTGTATTCCAGATGGGGAGCGAAGCGCCCATCTACTTGCCTCTTTTTCTGACCCTTGATGGTGCTGTGCACACATTGGCTGCTGGGGGAGACACATGACTTTTCTCCACCCCAAGACACTGGCTGGACTGGCAGCACCAAGAAGGACCAGAAAAAGAGGCAAGTAGAAGGGTGCTTTGCTCCCACTCTGGAATACGGAGTGAGTCTCCATCCACCGCCATCGTCCTTCTCTTGTCAGGCAGGGAGTGGAAGGGGAGCAGCAAGCCAGTGGTGGGTTCAGCCGACAGGGAGCCACTGTAGGGGGACGAAAGAGTTTCATTTATCTGGGAACCTGAAATGACATGATTTAAATCATATGGTAAAAAGCACCCAAAGAAGAAGAAAGAACATCAGCAAAAACAAAAAACCAACCCTCGCCTGTTTTTGAAAATGGTTCAAGAGGGGACAGACACACAAACACACACATGAGACAGAGATGAGAGGGGAGGAAAAAGATGAGAGAAAGAAAGAGATGAGACAGGGAGAGATGAGAGAGAAGGGGAGGAAGAGGAGAGGAGAGGAGAGATAAAGAAGAGAGAGACAGAGATACCTGTTTAAAAGAAAATACTGGGCGCCACAAAACCTGGGGAGGTGTGGCTGGGGGGATCATGTGACTGGGTGGGAGAGTGATGTTGAATTGACCACGCCCACCCAAGTTTTGTGGTTCCCCATGTTTTCTGTGGGAAATGGATCCAAATGGCTTTTTGAGTGTTTAAGGTTGCAGGCCCCTGACCTAAGTTAAGGTGGATCCTCTTAAGTTTTTTTTCACTGCTCATTACTCAATTTTGGACTTCTCCCATTTTTATCTGATGGTTCCCTAGGCAACATATCCTCTATCTTCCAAGTCATTCTCACATTGCACTATAGGTTGGCATCTTTAAATAATAAATATAATAAACATTTTCCAGTACTTGAAGGGCTGTCAGTGAAAAGGGAGTTGATTTGTTCTCCATAGCATCTGAAAGCAGGCAAGAAGTAATGGGTGGAAGCATGTTAGAGGGAGATTCAACACGGAGAAAAAAGATGAATTCTTGAGAGCAATCAATCAATGTAACAGCTTTTGTCCAGGATGGCATAAGGACTCCTGCTTTGGGTAGAGGGTTTGGATTAGAAGACCAAGACCTCCAATGTCTTATGGATCCCTCTGATACTATGATTCTAGTAATAGATTATAATAATAATTTAATAAATTGTAATTACATTGAGTGCTTTTATCTTAAATTTTCAAATCCCTAGTGCAAAGATTAGACTGAAAAAATTGGCCCAGCCTATTGTGGAACACTGCAGGTTGGGTGCAGGAGGCCATATGCAATCCATATGCCTTGAGTTAAACATGCTTGCTTTAGAGGGCATCCAGTTGCTAAAACCTGGGAGCTCCATTTTATTTTAGCGTCAGATAAGAAAATATTTGGAGCTGTACATGTGGTGGAAGTTGGTTTTATAAAACACTTATCCAACTGAGAAATCCGCAATAGAAAATGTGTGCTTACAACACATCTTCATGGAATCATGCACTGCTTTACTGCATTTCAACATGACACCTACACCAGTTCAAAAGCAACTTTGACCTATGTGGCGATATTGTCTGTGTTTGAAAACTGGGCCAATTTATTTCTGGCTCAGATGCAGTAATTTCAAGCCACACTAAAACTAGCTTTTTCTTTAAAAACTGGCTCAGTTGAGCTGGAGGGCAATCCATTTTTCCTCATTTGCAGAAACAACTGCTTCATACTTCCTGGATTTAACTGCCCTAGCCAGGTCTATCAAGAGGAAAGGTGACTTGACAGCTTTGGAGTTCTACTTCACTGGAACTGTTTGGATTTTTATTTTATTATTTCATTTATTTTAACATATGGCCAAATGGATATACTGCAATATACAAAAATGTGGAGTGAGGGGAAGTCAAGGCAAATCATTTTATTTCTCTTTTTGCATGGAGAGGGTGAGAGATTTTTAAAAAATTATTCTAGGATTTGCAGCAGCTTGGAGACAATATAGTTATTGTTTTTCCTTGTTCTCTATGTTGTGATGTTAATGGAGAAGAAGACAACTGATTTTAGCAATGGGAAAGTAACTCTAGATTATATATATTCTAATGATTGTCTCTTAATAAAATAATAGAAGGAAGATACGTTGGATATGTTCACCACCTTGGCTTGTTTATAAAATGATAAAGGCAAGAAATCATACATACATACATACATACATACATACATACATACATACATACATACATACATACATACTTGTTATGAGTTAATGTCAGTGTCCCGTATATAATATTCCTGATTTCTATAGAGGAGTGAGACAGGGTTTTCATACTCTGCACAGATCAATAAATTGATCTTGCGCCTATTACCGTTTTCCCCTCGCATAATTTATAGCCATAGAAGAAATTTTAAATAAATAAATTATCAGTATCCATCTTGGAATTAAAGAGAAAATTGAATTTTAAATCAAATCAAAATTCAAATCCATCAAAATCCACAATTTTACAGTGTAAAATTAACTAATGTGAGAAAGTATACATAGGAAAAATGACATTCAAAGTAACTAGCCAGATACATTTTTAAAAAGGGTTCAAGTGGCCAGTATATTCAAAGTTTAGTTAAAAAGCCTATTGTTTTGTTAGGAATATAAATACTATAATTCTGTTTGTTTCTGTTTGATTGACTTACCAGATTTTATCAGTAAAAAATAAAGTGCCGCTCCTATTTAATAACTAAGATGAGTTTGTCAGATATGAGCACAATATTTCCATAATAGAAAATATGTTCTAATTCATAGTTCTAAAATCTCACATTATCTGTTAGCAGATCTGGAAGATTAGAGAGAACAGGACTGAAGCCAAACATGACTGAGGCGGGGAAATGGGAAGCATCAACAAATTTGGAGATTTACAGACGAAATAATTGAAAAAGAAAAAGGAGAAGAAAAGATGAAGCATCCTAAATCCAATCTGCCCAACAATATGTTGAGGTCTTTTCAATCAAAATGTGTGGGTGTGTGAAGAAGGGTAAGATATCACTGAGTGGAACAAATTATATTTCAGACTAATTAACCCTATGTTAATGTCTTATGACATTACTCTTATTACATGACTTTGAATATGATTCCTTTTAGTTTTTCTTTTCATTGATCTTCATAATTATTGTTGAAGATACTGGTGACTGCAGTCTTTGTGTGGCTCCACATAGATTTCCATATGAAGTGGGATCATGTTATGGGTTCCTAATAAAATGTTGCTGACATCAATATGGTATCCTTAAATTCCTTGAGTCTGTTTGATTATACCCTTTTTATAAACTGGCATTCTTTTCATTAAAAGTAATCCTAAAGCAAAATACAATAGCAATAAATCATACTACACAAATTAAAATATAATGTATTATAAGACAAATATAACTTATAAAATAACAGCATTGTAAGTCAAACAAATGGCTCAATGAAGAAATACCTGGATGAAATAGCACCAATAGACAAGCATTGCATGTACCAACCACAACTGAACAGGAAAAGATTTCAGCATTCAGAATGTCTTTAATGTCAAATGTCTTTCTTAGCAGGCCATCTGTAGATTATCTTATAGATGGGCTGAATCATTTTGAACAATTTAGTTAATTGTCAGTAGCATGAGTGTTTTGGCCAGTTTAATAGAGTTTTGATTGATGGGATCCTGGTCTGTATCTAAAATAATTTTAAATAGGTCACATTTTGACCTTCAAAGAAAGCAAACTGAGCAATTCACCATGTTTGTGGTCCCCAAATCCATCATTTTTATTGCCTATGCAACAAAAAAATATTTCCTTACATAATATGCAAAAGAATAATATGCGGAACTTTAAACAATCATTTTGACTTTCTTGAATGTATGATGAAATACCACAGGAATGCAAATTCCCTGCAAAGGACTGCTGGCTGGTATATCATGTATTCAAGGCACCTTCCTGGTAGAAACTTGCAACTTATGGGAGAATTAGAGGTATTTTTGGATGAAAGTGTGCAGTTTATTCTTTTCTGTGGAAAACACTGGGGAATAGTTTTATATTAAGACATAGCAAGGTAGAAACCTTGAAAAATTGAAGACATAAATGTGGAGACCATATCATCAATTCACAGGAACTCATAGTGAGGGTGGCTGAAATTCTTAATCGTGTTCACCTGACTCAAATGTGGAATAATTTTGTTCAGGTAACTGGAGAAATCTGAAACTACATTGGTAGTACAGATCAATAATTGGGCTGTAATAACTGAAGATACCATTATAACTTACACAAACAAAAGTGGTAGATGTGTATTTGCTTGGATAAGTGTATGAACAATATAATCAGACCGTTTAGCTAAGGTGATAAAGGACAATATATTTTGTTCTGCTACATATTAATGGCAGGTATGGTGGTCGGATTTGCATATGGTAAATATTTCTTTCTTATAGTTGACCATGGAATGAAAATATCAGATAGTTGTCTCCAACCAGCTATCCATCTTTTTTCTCTGGAAGTTTAGGCATGCTCACTGGTGATTTTGAGAACCATAGTCTGGAAGATATATCAGATAGCTAAAATAAAAAGAGGGTGATAGTCATCTAATAGGTGATAAATTGAGAAAAAGTGAAAAATACAGGTTTGCTTTTGAAATACACATTCCAGCAGAATATGTTGTTACATGTGTATGTGTAATAATTGCTACAATTATGCAAATACATATTTCCAATTAGACATACAGTAGGTTTGATGCTATAGTAAGAACTTTCTCAGGTTACCATTCAACAGTCCTTTACAGCCTATAATTAACAGAAACAGGAATTTGCAAATTCCAGAATCATCCTGTGAAGTACCAACACGCTGGGAGTCTACCAAGTTAAGAAAGGATATGCTACACCATGAGATTTACTGGTTTGCTAGTAATAAAAGGGCATCCCTGGTGATACTATTTTCTTTGAACCCTGTACTGTGTGCTGACAGTTTAATTATCTGGACTGTCCATAAACTAAGAATATACAGGAAGACTGGATATTCCTCAGTACCAATATAATGAAAATATATTCTTAAGAACTTAGCATGGTTTTTATGAAGGAGGTGACAGTTCTCCTTTACTTCCTATCATAGAAAATAAGTTTCAGCATTCTATAATCATCATATAGGGACATGCATTTTCTGATTTTAGAATTGTGCATGATATCCTTTGTATAGTCACTTGACTGATGGCTATAACTTCACCTGCCATTCTCTGCAATGATCTACTGCCTAAATAGAGAACACAGTTGTAGTAAAGCTGGAAGAGAGTCAATCTGCCTGAGGCTGCTCAAGGAATCCACAGACACTCAGATGGTCTTTCTATCCAAACAAAATGCCAGGCAGATTGTTCATTTCTTTAAAGACCTTTCTAATATTACTATTCTCAGGCAACTATGTCTTTATGTTTTGGTTTAAAGTATTAGTTGTGAGGTAATTTACTGAATTTTTAAAATCTTTTGATGAGTGAATGAGCTTGGCTTAGTGGAGAATTATTGAGACATTTGTGAAAATCATGTGGGGGGATTCGTTGATATTTATAGTAGCCATTAGAATGGATTAAATCATAAAATTACAACAGTAAATAAATATGGGAATATATCTAGTAGACAGTGTATAGCTATAGTCCCGTTAAAGATTACACTGATATATTAATTTGAAGGAAAATCAGACATCAAGTTGATGAAAACATGAAAAATTTTAATATTGGGACAACCGATAATTTTCTCTCATCTGCATGGTGGATGTAGGGAGAAGTCATAGCAATGTTTCTCTAAAGTTTATTTTATGGTGAAGAATCTTTTCCTTTGATACTTCTGTACCAGAAAAGCTTAATGCAAAAGTAGTATAATGGTTAAACTTTGCATTTATGGTAGAATGAAGGGAGAAAGAACTAAGTGCCCCTTTAGCTACTAAGATTACAGAATGCTTTTGACCAGTCTCTGCCTTTTAGCTTAATTTATATTATGGTTGGGCATCCAATGAGTGACAGCATGCACAAATTAAAATCAAGCATATCACTGAAGTTCAGCTAGGGCTTGTGGGTGTTGTTATCATACAAATGAAAGTCTTGTGATCTACTTTAGTTCATTATTGTCTCCTCACAACAGCAAGAGTTTGCCAGGGTTTCAGAACAAGAGTTTCTCATTTCTATCTAATCCTCTAAAATGAAGTCTCTGAGAACATCCTAAAACATCTCACTGAATTCAATTTGTCTTCCTACCATCCAGATACACACAATTGCAATCAGAATTGTACTTTGCTACTCTTGCTGGTTTGGACTATTGGGAGTTATGATTCAACACCCGGAGAGCACAATTCCTTAGCCGTACAGACAATTTTTCTTCTGTGATTCAGGGCTAAATTTTTAATCAATAATATTCTACTGAGTCATCAGAGGTTTAAAAAAGAGCAAAAAGAAAACAGAGAAAGGGATAAAGCTCAGTGGTATGGCATGTCTCATGGAGAAAGATTCTATGAAAGCTGTTTGTGGCTCAATGTGAGATTATGTTCTGGTAACCAGGAGATTCCTTGGCACTGCTCCCTACCACAGGAAGGAGGGACCCATTAGATTGATCTGCTCCCAGTGACATATGGACTCAAATTAGTTTCAGAAGGAGGTGGGAGCTGTTCCTGATGGGCTTTTGGATGATCTCTAGTGGAGAAGGATGGGCATACTGCATCCATCATGAATATTTGGTGGCTTTCATACCTCTTTCAATACTATCAGCCATAATATCCAACTGACTTCCTAGAGTGTAATATGCTGATTCCTATAGGAAAAGGAGTGGCAGAACCTGAAGTGGTGTTAAAAAAGGGACCAACCTAGAATCCCTATGTAGCCATAAACAGACTAAGTACAACCACTTTTGAGTTCCATTTACTCTTATCTAACTCCCAGCAGGTGCTAATCATTAGTTGAGAACATTGTTGTTCATAGGCTATATAGCAATAAATCAGTTTAATTAGAAGTTCACATGTGGATCTGATTTTTGCATCTGACAGTTTCTCTCTTACCTATGGGGCCATTACCAATCAGTGTTAATTGGGACTGAGAGATCCCACACTTATCCCATTCTATATGGAGTTTCACAGGATTCTGTACTCTTTCCACTCCTATTTAATATCTGCATGAAACCATTGGGTAAGCTCATCCATCAGCCTGTAACGTGGTATCATCAGTATGCTGATTATACTCCTTTGTGAATTGGTGCTATTGATATTCTGACTCAGTGCCTGGAGTCTGTGGGAATCTGGATCTAGGATCTGAATTCTGACAAGCTTTGGGTTATAGGACCTTCCGCATCTGGGATTTTACCATCTTTGATACTAAACAGTTGGTGGCACTTCCCCAAACAGACCCACTGGACAATCTGAGATTCCTTCTGTACCCCCAACCCTTCTCATGGAGCAGGTAGTAGTCATGACTAGAAGGGTCTTTGTTGCATTTCTGCTGAATCAGGAAGATCTGCTCACATAATTACCTCCCAAAAGAACTACTTAATGCTCTCTACATGAGATTGCCCTTGAACAGTATTTGGAACCTTCACTTGGTGCAAAATGTGGCTATGTATGCCCCTAGAATGGCATGCATCACACCTGTTCCATGAGCTGCATTAGTTCCCAGTTGGGTTCTGGATTGAATTTAAGATGTTGACTTTGACCCACATAGCCCTATATGTCATAGGGCCAGAGTATTTGAGAGACTGCCTCTCCCGAATTACATTTAGGTCAAGTAGGAGGAACATGTCACATGTCCCATCCATTAAGGAATTCCACATTACAGAATCCAGGAGATGAGTAATTCCTGACCTTTTGAACATCATCCCCTCTGAGGTGAGATTAGCCCCCAGCCTTACTTAACCAACCAGAAATCTCTCAAAGCATGGTTCTTCTATCAGGTCTGGAGATCCCTTGGGAAGAAGAAACCCATAAGACAGCTGTATTATGGGTCTTTGAAACACCTTGTCATGGTCTCAGTTACTGTGTATGTTTAATTGTTTTAATTGTTACTTAAAATGTATTTAATTGTTTGGCTTGTAGTATGCCACCCAGAGTCACATTCATGACACAGTGGGCTACATAAATGAGAGAGAGAGGAGAGAGAGAGAGAGAGAGACTTAATGTCTGGCATTTCAAGTTTAAAAAGAACTGAAGGAGGACTGATGAGAAACTCTATGCCTTAAAACAAAAAAAGACTTTCTAATCTAAAAAGTTTCTTATATTCCTAAGTCATAAAACAAGTTGCAAGCCTCTTTAGTCCATTTTTTTAAATATATTAACCACTAACCCGGCTTTGCCCGGGTATTTATTTATCCCAATGCTGTATTAGAGAGGAAAATCCTGTAGTCGGGACTCACGCTGTAGTAGCTCTATGTCTCTTATGTAGTAGCTCTAGGTCTCTCTCTTATTGTTTAATCAGACCTCATGCTGCTGTCTCACGCAGCGTCGCAAGTCAGAGGGAGCCTCCTTGTGGAGTACTGTGAAGCCGTCACCATGGCATCTCCATTATTTTTAAGGCACAGAACACCCCCCGAAGGGTGTTAGGGTTGTCTTATCCCCACAGTATTTGTTCCCAGAAGGTAAGTCATCTGTGTACCAAATATGGTTGAAATTGCTCGAGCCATTCCAGAGCTATGCTGGAATACACACACACACACACACACACACACACACAACACACACACACCCAATTTTATATATATATATAGATTTAATCCAGAATGAAGCATTGTGTCTTGTCTATGAGTTTTAAGTTCTACAAATAACTCCAAGTTACACTGATGTGACAGAGAGGCCCTGTCTTACAGTTCATGTACTGAGATCTAGATCTGACTACCAACAGATCCAGTCACATACAACTGTCAAGCAGCTATCGGATGGCAATGATTTTCTGTCACTAAGAACATGAACTGGATTTGAACCAGTGACCCAGTGCTGAAGGCTTTGTTCCCCATTACCAGTCTCCCAAACCAGCTGTCTGCTCACCTACGCAATTAGTTTTCTTTATGAATAACTGACTCATATTTTAACAAGAGATTTAACAAGAGATTCCTCTTTAAGCAATTTTACATTAATTTTTTAAAAACAATTTAAAACTCCTATGTGTATTAATTGATAAATGAATTAGCAATTTGATTTGCTGTCTATTTGAAAATTATTCATTTTGAGCACATGTTCCTGCAATATGAGTTCAGACTTATACATTTATATATTTCCCTGAGGTTCTGCTTTGCGGAAAATATCTGTTTGACCAGGACCGAAAGCTCAGATGACTGAGAACGCATTTGTTTTAGAGATCTTTAAAATATTTCTGCGATTATATGCAAGAATGAAAAGTAGATTTCTTGATAACTGTATTAATGTATTAACTCATTCCATTGCGCTGGAATTGCACCTTATTTTCTGAACAGATTGCTATTTTTCTTGAGAGTACTACGAAATTGTTAACACTCCAGGTAAGTTGTATAGATAACTTTAAAGAGATAGTGATAATACAAGATTATTTTAATCATAACTGGTGGCAACAAATTAAGCCAAAAGAGATATACCACCATGCTATAATCTTAGATGTAAATGAATCTAACTCTATATAGTATTGTAGAAAGTCAGCAACCCACTAGAATGAAATATTTTGGGAAATATTAAAAAGACAAAATATTATATTTTCCTAAAAGAAAAATGGAGAAACATGTTTTTGGAGACAGAAAGCCTCCAAGTCTTTCTTAATAGCCCCAGAAGATACTGGGGCCAACTTTTAGAAATGCAGATTTGGTAATCCATTCAAGACATGGTATTCTAAAACAAAGGCAGAATGGTAGGATTAGAAACAGCCATTGCCCAAGATCTTACACACGAAAAAGCCATTAAGCCACAATAGGAATTGCCCAACACCTTTTCAGAAATTAACCCCCTTCATTGCATCACCCTCAGAAACTTCAACCAAACCTAGCTCAGAGAAATACCAGAGATTTGTACTTTGCCTATAGAGCCAGCTATGACCCCTACACGGCCCCATGGGAATCCGACAAACAGCCAATAGAAGACATGTTCTTGCATAGGAACAGGAAACTCAAGTTCAAAGTCCAAGAGAAGGTATAAAAAAACCCCACTCTCAACTCCATGTGGTCAGCTGCAACCGAACCTTGTGCTTGGTGGTTCTGTTGATCATTATTTGTTTATTTATTTGATTTATACCCTGCTTCTCTTCCCCAGTCAGCCTCCATGGAAAAAGAGGGATGAAGGGTAGAAAAGGGGGTAATTGAATAGAGGGGAATTAATTAATAGAGTAATATTTTTAA
>JANHGC010002192.1:0-10177 GCA_027560395.1 Boaedon fuliginosus | reverse complement strand
TAAAAAAAAAACTTTTAATGATATTATAGAGGTCTGTGTATGAAAAGAATTGGAAACATTGCTCTAACCTTTTTCCTATATGAATGGAGTTTGTGAATTGAAAAAGGAGTCTGAAGACTTTAATTGCATGAATCAATTGTCCTTTCTCTGAATTTCTGCCAGCAAACTATATGCCTGGTAATAATAATAACAATAATAAAAATGGATGTATGTCTGGTGCCCTAAGTACAAATGTCAAGTTTAAACACAACTGGTGCATTTCAGAATCCTGTGCAAATTATGTAAATGTGGAGAAGCTAATTGGGTGTAGCTCTCAAGATTCTGGCAAATTGCCAAAGTGACCCCTGACTCTGCTGTGTTAATAGTGGCCCTTCTAGAGTGGTATATTATTGAGACATTTCTTCTTGTCTGCTGAGGACAGCAAACAGTAATTACGAAAATGCAGAGCTTCTACAGAATTAATTCCGGAATTAATACAAAATATATAAACTTTCCCCCAAAATGAAGGTGAATCATGCTGATGTACAAAGTCCTACTGGTTCATTTAGTTTAGTTGGGCAGAAGACAATAATTTACAACTTTCTAAACATTCAAGGTGACACTGAAATTAAAACATGAATACATAGATAAAAATATAGATGCAGCTATTACTAACTACAGGGGCTATGAAATATGGAATGTATGTTCATTTATTTAAGAAAACTTTTTACTTTGGCTGGTAAATGGCTGAAATCTAAATATTACAATCTACTGTAGTACTGATAGAGATTAATATTTCAGGCTCAGGGTTGAACTGAGGACTCCTTGTTTTCTTACAGATGTTGATTATCTAAATTAGGTAACATCATCTGTGTACTGACTGGGTAATGAAACGCCTGCAAGAAATGTCATGATAGTAACAAGTAGAACAAATATTTCTGTTTGTAGGCTAACAGTGTTGCATCCTCTTTGTTTTTTGGACAACCATAAGCCATCCCCCTAAGCAGGTTTTGCCCCCACTATCTTTAAACACATCCTGAAATACAGTACTCCCCAAAACAAACAAATGCTACTCTGTTGCATTATGGATCTCACAGGTAATATGATTATGAAAACCAGTGATTGCTGTTCTAAAGTGAAATTATTCCTCCAGTTTGCAGTGTCAAAAAAGCTTAAGCCAAATGATACTCAAGAAGAATAAATCTGTCTGCCTGTTTCCAATGATATTAAAGACCAGCCATTGCTCAGGTTGCTGCATATGTCACTCCAGGGTAAAGAAAACTATTGAATTAATTATAGAAAATACAAAAATAAGCATGGCAGTTGAGAGAGCAAAACCGATGGTGAACACATGAGCTAGAGACTGTATATGCTTGGCTAATTTCTGGTATTGAAAATGATCCAATGGATAATGAGTGGAGTGATTTAATTATCTGGGAGAACAGCCTATTTTCATTGCACGGAGGGTAAAACTGACCTGTAACCCATTTTTAGTATGGTCTATTCACCAAATTCCTGATTATTACCTTTTCTCTTAAAGCCGTTTTTGTGCTATCAAGCTATATGGAGAAAAACAGCTTCAGTGTCATCACATTTTTTTTACTCCCGAAGCAAAAACTAGAACTCATTGCCTCACAATTGTTAGCCTGATGTCTTAACCACTACACTACACTACACTGTTTAATAGGAACACTGTAAGATAAAATAACCATGTTTAATCAGTTTTGTGACCATTTTTAAACTACAATATGTGTTTTCTGTAACTTGAAACATAAATCTTCCAACAGTTAAAATAGGTTGAATATTTATATGATGTGTATTACCTTGTTTCTATGGGCAAATCCACTCTCCAATAAACTCTGCAAGTTACAGAGACGTCCACATTCCTAGAATCAAATGAATCTAGCACACAGTCCTGGAATACACATGATCTACAGTGGTGGGATTCAAATTTTTTTATTACTGGTTCTGTGGGCGTGGCTTGGTGGGCATTGCTATGCGGTCATGTGACTGGGTGAGCCGCTACACACACGCCCCGCTCCGGTGCCCCATTTTTTGCCTAGAAAGCCACCCTGAAGCCCCCTGGCAGCCAAAAGGGGTGCGTGGTAACTCCTGGAGGGGGTGGGGCGGAGCCAATCAGAGGTGGTATTTGCTGGTTCTCTGAAGCAATCAAAATTATCATCACCGGTTCTCCCAAACCTGTCAGAACTGGCTGAATATCACCTCTGATGATCTACATTGAACTTATCCTTCGTAACCTAGAGCATGGCATTGTTCAGCTACAAATCCTATTCTCTCTGTTCCAGCCAACTTATTTCTTAAGGGGTTCAGGCAGAAGTGGTTATTAATGTAATGTTCCCTTCTTTTAAAAAGTGAAAGAAACATTTGTAGTCAAGTAGAAGAAAGTTTCAGTCCATATGCGTAGAACTGCAGCCCTCTTTGAGGCCATAGCAAAGCATTCGCCCAAATTGACAGGCGGTGATTCAACAAGTGCAGAGTTGATTGTTTTACTCATTTCTGGGTTGCACTAGTCAATGGGGAAGGGAGACAAGGGTCTTGTAGAGAGGAGGGAGACAAGCATTTGCTGAGAAGAGGTCATGTCACATCCTCAGCCTGGTGCACTTCAGAGAGCTACTGTATAATAGCAGGGCACTTACCTCTAATCATAGCCTGTGAGCACTTGACATTTCCATTCGAATTACATAAGTACCACTCTGTTATCTTCCATAAGCGCTAAAAGAAACAGCAAGCAGTGTCCCAGAAATGAAGGTTGTCATTGTTGACTTTCAGGTAGGATTATCAGGTTAACATCACTTCAACTGCAGGATTTTTTTTTCCATGGGAAATATTTCTGTTGAAGAGAAAGCCACAATAGTGATGAGACCTTATCCAATATTTGGCTACTTCCAATACTGATAAATAATGCTGCAAATTACAGCTCTGCTGCCTTACATTCCACAGTGTGACTTAATCTACACTTCTTTTTCTGAATTCTATCTATACACAAACCCTGTGCACTACTTATTTACGATCCAGAACTTCTCTTAAAAGTCCTCTCCTCATCAATTTGACATACTGTATGCATGAATTCATAGACTAGAGGGAAGGCCTGCTTGCCATGAAAATACTTGAAGGAATAGCACATAGTATTATTATTTTGAATACCCGTTCAAAAAAAGAGGACTTCCACAGTTTACAGCTGACCCCACAGTAATCTTCACTGCTGTTTGTTTTTGAAATATTATTAAATCTATGAATCAGCGTGCTCCATGCACTTTTCATACATTGCATTTCAACAAAGTATTATAGCAGCGCTGTCAAACTGGATTTCTTT
Organism: Boaedon fuliginosus; assembly: GCA_027560395.1. Lineage (NCBI taxonomy): Eukaryota > Metazoa > Chordata > Lepidosauria > Squamata > Lamprophiidae > Boaedon > Boaedon fuliginosus. The sequence continues at coordinate 6,864 of JANHGC010002192.1, read as the reverse complement.
GAGGGCCGGATCAGCGTTGTAGTTCTCTGTGGGCCGGCCAGGGGGGCAGACAAGATAGACACCTCCTGCAGTACCCTGCCAGCCAAAAAGGGGCATGGGGGGCTCACGCAGGCCTCTCTGCACCCCGTTTTGGCCAGCACAGTATTTAGGAGGCCATCCAGGCTGAAAATGCACCGGGGGCTCGTATATCCCCCATGCCCCATTTTAGATGCTAGAAGCACCGCAGGCCAGTCTTTTGCTATTTCCAGGCTAGGAAACCTGGAAGGCCAGGTTTAAGCACTGCATGGGCCTTGAGTTTGACACCCCTGTACTATAGTGACTTATTTTTTATGGGAAGGAACAGTAATTATCATGGGGAAGGAGAGTATCATGTCTGAGTGATGAAAGCAGAGTTGTATCGTTACAGCACAAGTTGTATCCATTTTGTACGTGCATTGGGTACATGCCCTGTTGTCATTTTGCACACCTGTGGAAGGACGAAATTTGCAATCTGAGAATTCTCTTTGCCATTAGATTAGTAGTTGGAGGCCTTGACCAATTTGACCAGTCTAGCTGATGCACCAGATGTCACCTCTGTTGGAATAGGAGCTCATGACAGCAATAACTCATGCCTTCATCAATCTTTGATCAGAGGTGATGTAGTCTACTCAACTTGGGGCTGCTTTGAAAGACAACCTGGAATCTTCAGTTGGTATCGAATGCAGAAGCTTATTTGCTGGCATGTAAAAGATGATTCAGCAGTGGTACATCTGCTTTATCCAGGCCCCATATGAGTTACCATCTATTTCTGAGTTCAGTTCAGTGTGTTGGTTTTGATCTACAAAGTCACTAATGACTTGAGTGAAAGGTACCTTAAAGTCGAATCTCCCTGCAATATCAACTCAGAAAGGGATTCTGTCTCCTGGGGAAGTTGGAGAAATGGGAGCCAGAAATTAGTTTCCCATTATGGTTATCCTCATTTTTCAAAAAAAAATGTTCTCCAACAATAGATTTGCCCCTAAATAGCTGGTATTTAGGAAGGCACCACAACTCTGCAGATTACGTCCTTTTAGAGCTTTAATTTAATGCCTGCAATTCGGCAGTTCCAATCTCACCAAGCTCAAGGTTGATTCAGCCTTCCATCCTTCCAAGTTGAGTAAAATGAAGACTCAGATTGTTGGGGGCAATATGATGACTCTAAACCGCTTGGAGAGGGCTGTAAAAGCACTGCGGAGCGGTATATAAGTCTAAGTGCTATTGCTATTAATGCTAATGTATTGGACACTAACTGGGGTTAATATATTATTGAATTTAAGGGAGGAGCTATCTTGTTTTATTTGATTTGTGTTGCTTTTAACTTTGTACTGATTTTATTGGTTTTGTACACTGCCGAGAGTTCATATAAGCTGAATAGATGAAATAATTAATTTAATTAATTAATTCTACCCAATAACTATATCTTTCTTTACTGTGTATTTATTTGCCCACTGGTTTTAATTTATTTTTATTGTACTTAGTTTAATGTGTGGAATTGATATGAACTGCTTGGAATCAATTAAATGGGATATAATATTTTTAACAAATACTGTAAATATTCATACCAACATCTCTCAGTGGATTTTTTTAAAGCAATTCTAGACCTGACATGAGGTCTCAGAATTTTTTCAGAATATCTGGGGAGGATTCATTATTCCTTTCTCTGTGTCATTTCCCAGGTCTATTTATATATCCCCAAATAACACATTTTGGGAGGTAATCATAGAGAAATTTAGGTAATTTAGAGAAATAATTCAATGGTTCGGAATCAAAGTCTTTGATTTCTGGCCATCAACACATCAATCAGTCAGTAGGAAAGTATTATATAAATATGAAGCATGGAATAGCCAAAGCACATCTTCCAGTAGAGAGAAGCTCCCTGAGGATGGACTCCAGCACGGATTTGAAAGCTTGGCAGACTAAAACACTAAACCTGGTGACCAACCCAGATTGGATCTTGCAAAGTCTTTGTCACTGCATTGAATCAAGACTCAGAAAAGTGGGTGGACTGGACTACAAACTAGGTATCTCAAACTCAAAACTTTCAAGAGAATATAACATCCTTGAAAACATTCAAAGTCTTATAAACTTAAGAGATTCTCTTAATTGAAAGACAGGAATATGAGAACTAACATTGCAATTTATGATGTTGTAATGTACAGTGTTGTTTAGATACCATAGTAACGATGATTCAGTTTTTGAATGTATTAATCATCACTTGAAGCATAAATGTTTTCCTTGTTTGTTTTTTTTAATTATAGCCTGTTTTTTTTAATTATAGTCTCAGTAAATTCAAACTGTTGTATAAATTATTTTTTGTTTGTCTTATTTTTCACTTTGAGATTTATTGGGATTATTTTGTGTACTAAACAATGGACATCTAGGACATCTAAACTTTTACTAAAAGAAGAACTAGACTTTCAGAAGGTCAATTACGATATGCAACACTAGCAGGTTTTCTATATTTGAGTTATTTGTCACTTGTGTTGGTGACTTCGCTCACATATTGGCAGCACAATTTAATCTCAAGGCTTGTGATTTTTTTTTTTAGGGCATTCTAAGAAGACCAAAATTGCAGGACTCATGAATGAAACATGTCTAGATACCACAATTGCACAAGAGAGGATGAAAATACCTACAGTGTGTTCAAATGCATACACGTTTCCTTTTCAAATGTTATCACTTCAAACAATAGGAAACTTTTTATGGGTACTTTCAGATTCAGAGAAAGAGATGTTAACATGAAGTATTCCAACAGAGCATTTAAACAAAACCACACCATCAAAGGTGAGGAATATAAATGAAATTCTCTTTCTCTCATGAATATACTCTAAAAATGTTTCACTTCTATTTGTTACAAAGATTGAACTTTTTCCACATTTTTCCAGTTATCTGCTGAGGGCTTCCTGTTTGACATATAGGCAATATGCTTTAGGTGGTTAACTACAGGTTGAGAAAAATGTGTTATATTTATATTAAGAACTCTTAGTGCTACCTAAGATTTGTATTTTCTATTATGTGAGTCTGGTGAGCTGCTCGGGGTCAAGAGGATTGTGTATATGCACTAACTTTGCTGCACAGGCCAGACACTGGGAACTAGAATGGCAAACCAATTATATTTTCAGTGTACTGAGGTTAGCCTTGAAACCACTTCCATGTGGCCATGGAACTATACTGAAATATACATAGAGAATTCCATTAGTTCAGTATTAAATGCAAGGTTATTAGAGAAGACCTGACAAAATGAACATAAGACAATAGAGTTAGAAGGTCTCTCTTATCTTCTAATTTTATTCCAGGTATTATTCAAACTGCTTGCTTTAAACTGTGAAGCGTTCAACCACGTGGGAATAGAGTATCCGAAGAATCATTTCCTATGTGAATCTGCCCATATACAACTTTTCTGGCTTGATTCCCTCCAGATGTGTTGAAAAAATAGGAGGGGGGTATCCTGCCACATCTTGAAGACAACAAGTGAGAGAAAAAATCATTTTAAGATCTTTTCTAAACCTGTTCTTCAATCTCTACAGAGATAAAAGGTTGACAGTTGAAGGTAGTGTGATTGACACAATAGCATCGCATTTACAAAAGCTCTCTATTGAAAGCTGGTTTCCCTGTTCTTTAGGAAAAATGTTGTCGTCATTTTATTTTAAGAGTTAGGTTTACTTTTTAAATTGCTAGTTTTTGAAAGCATTATTCCAATTTTAATAGTAAATTCCTCATCTGTATTGTTCCAAACAAACTTTTCCCGCAAAACAGGACAATATACAATGGCTAATAGATTGGAAGAAGTCAGTATACATACCAATAGCAAAGAAGAGGGGGCAAATTGTCACACAATATCCTTAATTCTATGTGATAGCGCAATAAAACTTAGGAGCATCTAATGCAGATCAGAGACATACAATGAAAAGGAGATGCCACATATTCAGATTGTTTTATAAAAGTCTGAAAAGAAAATATATGATTACTGATGCATGCAAGATAATTGAAAATGTGTAAGATAATCCACAAGAGTAAATATGTGCTTTATTGATTATTAGAAATCCCTCTGACTGTACCAATATTTTTAAATTGTGGAGTATCCTTAGGAATAAGGAAATCCCAGAATATTTCACTGTCCTTATGCAAAACATTCACACTCTTTCCTTAAATTATTCAACCTATATGTTTATATACATTAAGGGAGGTTGAGATTGAATATGATAAGTATGGTTCTGAAATTGGAGGAATAAACATAAATAATCTGTTCTATTCTAATGGTATTCCCCTAATGCTTGAAAATGCAAACAATCTGCAAGCTCTAGTAAGTACATTGGAGAGAAAAAAGGACTTATAATTAAATATAAAAAAGATCAAATTAATGACAATAGGCGCAGAAACAAGCCTCAGAACTGACATTGAAGTGGTAAATTCTACCTTCTAGGACTGGCTGTCAACACTAATCAAAAATATGTGATAGCCTAGCACTTGGTAAGGTAGCTATAAATGCCTTGGGAAAAATACCCAGATGCTGTGATGTATCTATACCTATAAACATGAGGATCTTGCAAGCAGTGGTTTTTCCTACGATGCTCTATGGAAAGTTGAATTTTGAACAATTAGAATTTTAAAAAATTATGCTTTTGAATTTTGGTGTAGGAGAAACTTTGGTCAAAATTTCACAAATAGCCAAGAAAATATGGATTATAGAATTATAGAAAAAAAATCAAGCCAAAGTTCTCATTTAAGTCAGAAATTATACTACGCAAAGATCTAGCTTCCTTAAGAAGTCTACAGTGTGGGGGGAAGTGGAAAGTAAGAGAAAAAAAAGATGGACTCAATTATAGTGGCAACAGATGCACCATTGGGAAACCTGAAGGTCTAGCTTGTAGAGATACCATTCTGGAAATCCTTCTATATATGTAGTCACTAAGAGTCAGTACCAACTCAATGACATGTAATCAACAAATCAAGAAAAGGAGAAGTGATTCAATGTCACTTTTCTTTTTCTTCTCTTTTTTGTTCAATTCCTGATGGGCTTTAGGGAGAATGGGATACAAAAAGGTAGAGTCATTTGAAGTCAGTGATTTAAATAAATATATAGGAATGTGAGATTTCTAATATCATCCCATACCTGGCCTTGAATAAATGGAACAGTAATACCTTGGTACTACTTAGAGGTTATATGTTACTGATTTCCTTTAAGTCACCCATTGATGATATATGGCCCTTCAGATATTGGGTAGAACTCACATCATACCTCGGCATTTTTCATTTGGTTAGGAAGTTTTTAGTATAATCTGATGAAAGTTTAGAGTATAATCTGGAGAACGGTACTTACATGTCCTGCTTTAAGTAAACATGCAACAAAATTTCTCTTTAGGTATTTGATATAGATTGAGCCTTGTTCAAAAGCCAAATACAGTTTTTGGTTTAGTTAGCGCTTAACATTTTGTGTCAAGCTATCCAAATATAATTAATACACAAAGATTGAATCAGGCTATAATTTATTAAGGCAAAACAATGATAATGTTAGGCTCAAATGTATATTCAGGATATGCTCCCAATTAGGTATTACCCTGATAATGGTAATTAGGTATTACCCTATGACCCTCTGGAATGATCTGCCCGTTGAGATCAGGACTACCCCTACCTTGTTAGCCTTCCGCAAAGCTGTGAAGACCTGGCTTTGGCGGAGGGCTTGGAATTAATACCTTCTTCCCCTCTGGATGACTGTTGAGTGTGATTGGATTAGTACTGTTTTAACTTACTCTATGACACTGTATTGTAATGTTTTTTATTGTAAGCCGCCTAGAGTTCCCCTCACAGGGAAATGAGGCGGGGTATATATATTCTTCCAATTTTACGAGGGAGAAAACCTGAATGACCAAAGACTTACATGCAAACATAGGGTAGATCTGAAAAATGACGAAGACCACTAGGCTGAGTTATGGAAAAGGAAGTTGGATGATTGTTTACCTTTGTGCTTCAGACTGTGGGAGTCACAGCTATATTAATTTTGAGATTCCACGTGAAAATAGCTGAGTGGGGGAAGGAGTGAGAGAAACAGATATATTAGAAGCTCTGTTGCTTTTAAACAAAGATGATGTCTTGGATTTAAAGCACGATTTGTAGTATGGTAAGAGTGTGCTGTATAAAATTATACAACAGCCTAATTCTGGCACTTATGGTTTAACCTGAGTAATAGTTGGCTTCTACCACTGCCCAGCTGGGGTGATAAATCTACTTGTTGGTGTGTGTCCTTAATTGATTTTTATCTTGAGCAAATTCTTAAGTTAGCAGCTGCTCCCTAAGTTAAAGCCTTGTTTGGGGGAAGGAGAATTGGATGTAATATGCACAATCCACTTCAGCAGGAGAAAATAAATTTGCTGTGACAAAAGCAATGGCCTTAGAAGATAAGGCTTGCATTTTCAATAGAGAAGCCAATAAAATTCAAGTGTTGTTGTTGTTGTTGTTGTTGAAGCATATTGGTTTTGCAAACATGGAACAAAAGGAGCTGGCTTGTTCATTATCAGCCTGGTGAGGGAAATTCTTGAAATCCAGCCCACTGAAGTGCAAATAGGATCTGGAAGATTCAATTTAGTCATTAATTAATGGATTGTAGCTACTGTCCTTCAATATATATATATAGCTACCTGAGTATCTATGTATGTGTGCATGTAAGCATATATGCATATACACAAATATGTATATATACATATATGCACACACATATGTGCATATATATGTTTTCATAGATTTTCACTGGTGTAGGTATGAAAGTCTTGGGGTAATCGGGTCTTTTCCCATGTAGGCTTGAGAGTATCAAGGCAACGTTTCGACGAGGTCACACTCATCATCTTCAGG
>JANHGC010002188.1:159691-170182 GCA_027560395.1 Boaedon fuliginosus | reverse complement strand
AGAGGGAGGGAGGAAGGAACACACAGGAAAAGAGAACTGAGGGAGGGAGGAAGGAGGGAAGGGAGGAGGAAGGAGGGAAGGGAGGAGGGAAGGAAGGAAGGATGGAAGGAAGAAGGGAAGAAGGAAGAGAGGAAAAGAGAAGTGAGGGAGAAAGGAAGGAAGGAGGGAGGAGGGAGAGAGGGAGGAGGAAAGAAAGAAGGAAGGAAGATGGCAGTCCATTAAAAAATTACCCGTGCAACGCTGGGTAAACAGCTAGTACATTATATTCACAAGGAACAGAAGCAACAGAAAGGAAATGGTTTTGCACTACATGCTAATAGTATCTCTATTTGATATAGAGCCAAGTTCAGGGAATTCTGGGAGTTGAAGTCCACCAATCTTACATTTGCTGAGGTTGTGAAAGTGATAGAATTGATGTGGGTTAAAGTAAACAGGAGAATGAATAAAAACAGTCTTGTTGGTGACTACTAATGCCCACTCAACAAAGTGAAAATTTAAGTAATGATTTATGTTTTCCAAAACATATAAATTTAATAATTGATATAAAAATGTAATAAGCAAATACAAATTTAATAAATAAATAAAACCAAACTTCTTATCATCCTAAAAGGCATTAAGTCATTTTGATTGGATGAGGGGGAGGATTTTAATGATTCTAATACCACTAGAGAAACAAACAAAATTCCAAATGTTTACTGTTGGTAACATTCTGGATTAACTGTTCTTAATCAGATGCTAGCTGATAGGGAAAATCCATTTAAGGAAGTGGAATTTAGCACAACATTGGGTGAAAGAGCAATATCATATTCTTGATTTTAAAGAAAATTCAGGGCGAATATAGTTGAATGCATATTCTGCACTTCAAGAAAGCAGACATTAATAAACTCAGAGCAGTCCTGAGTAGGAGCCCAGGGCAGGAGAAGCTAGTGAGGAAAAGAGTTCAAGTAACTCTAATAAAATAACTAAGAAAATATTAACAATTCCAGTGAAGGAAAAAACAATCTAGGACAGGAGAAATATAGACTGATGGAACATATATATTGGAAGGTACCTGGAGAATCCTTAATCCAACTTCCTACATATTTCTCAGTATTTAAAAAGAAAAGGAGATAGAAAGAGTGAGAGGCCATCAAAGAAGAATATATACAGATAACTGGAGCTATAAACACGTTAAGTGAAAATGACAGAATGCTAACAGATAATGAAATGGGGGAAAAAAAGGTTGGTTGATTTTCAGAATGATATAGAAAGGCTGCACATGGAGGAAAATCGTGCCTCCTGCCTTGTTGCCAGAACTTTTAGGATTATTTTGGGCCTTTTAGACAGGCATGGCAAACTTCTACCCTGCCTCTTCAATGGTTCAGTAATTGAGAGTTGCCCTGGAATATACTTAATCTGGCTTTTAAAAAAATATTGGAATAATGTTAATCTGTCAATGTGATAACAGTAGAGGGCGCTCTTGTAATAAGAAAGACAAGCACCGTCTTTGGATAGTTACAGTGCTGAGCAAGAGAATCCATGGAACAGAAATCAGGGGACAGCTGGTGAGGCTGGGCTCCTGCCCTTGATCTTTAGAATATAAACTTGGTGATTAATCAAGCAAAAAAAAATAGTTCCTTGGGAACAGCCTGTGATAAATCCCCAGCACCTGAAAATAGGTTGAAATACGAGTTGACACCTGGCCTTCTGTCTAACAATGGAAGGAAAAAAAAGAGGGGGGGGGGAATGAAAATAAACTTCTTTCACTCCTGAAAAATACCTCGCTTCATTCATTCAGCCATAGGAACGGCTTCACAAATCCATGGCTGATGGCTGTTGCGGTGGAAGAACTGCAACCACCCTACATTTCAGAGATGAAATAGTTCAAATAGATCCTTTATTATTTTATTTATTTATTTATTTATTTTAATTTATAGGTCGCCCAACTCCTGTAGGACTCTGGATCGCTTACAACATAATAATTAAAACAATCTAAAAATTTAAACAATTTAAAACATTTAAAATTTACAGTAAAATCAACAAGGATACTAATACATCCATTCAGGAGCTAATCAATAGTCCCAAGCCCGTTGGCACAGCCAGGTCTTAGTGGCCCGAAGGAAGACTATATATGTTAGGGACGGTTCAGATCTCCAGGGGAAGCTGATTCCAGAGGGTCAGTGTAGCCACAGAGAAGGCCTTCCCTCGTGGGCCCACCAAATGGCATTGTTTGGCTGATGGGACCCGTAAGAGGCCAACCCTGTGGGATCTAATCTACAATCGCTTCATAGATAAAGTTGCAGGAATCTGGAAAACAAATTCAGATCAGATGTTTTATTTGATATCCATTAACCAACACAACCTTCCTTCCCCCTGCACTTCAGATATGCTGGATAATGCTATGTTGCCAAACATGTTGTTTCAACATGCCCATTGGATATCAGGTTGGGATAAGCTGCTTTGGGTTTCAGGCAAAGAGAAGCTCTTTTTGATGGAATCCTTGATGTTCTCTGAGCTTGATTGAATGGTCCGTAAATGTGATTTGTCTCTATGAGTCTATTGATTGCTGATTTGCCTGAGTGCCAGATAGCTCTTTCCAGTTGCTTAATACTATTTTTTTTCATTTATAGGAATAAAGGAAGGGGGAAAAAGACCAGAATACATCCTCTTCAACACCCCATCCCCCCATAAGCAGAGATTAACACCAGACAAGCAAACAGAAAACAATATCTTAATCAAGGAACTACCAAGAAGATAAACCACACCCTCACCAAGGGCAGGCTATTACTGTAAACAGGAAGCAAATCCCACACTTACTACCATGTCTCCCCTAAAATAAGACCCAACTGGAAAATAAGCACTAGCATGATTTTCAGGATGATTGTAATATAAACCCTACCCCCAAAATAAGCCCCAATTAAGACCATCAGCCAGGCAGAGGCATTTTAGTACCGTATTTCCCTAAAATTTTTCCTAACCAGAAAATTAGCTCTAATGCGGCTTTTGGAGGAAAAATTAATATAACACCTGGTCTTATTTTTGGGGAAACACGGTAGCACTGATGATGTTACCTAATTGAGTAAGGAAATATTTGCAAGCAAGCAGCCAAGTTTAGAGAGCACCAAGGATTCTACATGTATTCTTTGTATTCCTGAAGTCCACTAATTTGAGACCCACTAAGCTGTGCATTTTCTGCATTTCACCCCCACAGTTTCATTTCATTCTGATGTTATTTTAAGATTTATATAGTGTTCTTCCTCACTTGGTTTCAAGACAGCTTACACAAAGCCATCAAACTTTTTAGGGCTAAAATAACTGCATGAAAATACCATCTAAAATAATAAAGCTGAGAATACCTTCCCCCTTGACTGGGGAAATGAGGCGGGGCATAAATCTAAATAAATAAATAAATAAATAAATAAATAAATAAATAAATAAATAAATACTGGAACAAAAGCTCAGCATCTATATCCAGTGGCAGCATTTAGAAATTTGATATAGTGAGAGCAAGATAAAAGAAGCATTAAACGCTGTTGGATTGAAATCCCTGCTTCATTCCACCTTAGTATTGGAAGGGGAGGACAGGGGGCTATAAACACTGAGAAATCCTGTTGGGTCTCATGAGAGAAAAACAGAACAACAGAGTTGGAAGAGACGTTTAATCCAACCCCTTGCTGGAGACCCTACACCATTTCAGACAAATGGTAGTCCAATCTCTTTTTAAAACCACCTTTCATTCAATCCTTGATCATATATTAGTAAGCAAGATTTCCAGAACTATTAAAGGCTCTCCAGATAAGCGGGAGAACTAAAGAAAAAGGAAACTACCATGGAACAGTCAGCGAGGACAAAGTATGCCAGTCAAGAGGGAAAGAAAGAAAGGAGGGAAGAGTTGGGCTTGATTGGAATTCTTAAGGGAAAAATGCAAACATTTTATTGCAGGTTCCTTTACTTTACATATACTCCTCTTTCTTGGAAAGTTCACTATTGATTACATTCAGATTATAATATAGTACAGAGTGTTAATGTTAATAATAATAATATAAAGAATTAAAAGAGCAAAAGAGCCAGCAGCAACCTAGTCTTTTAATAGCTACCCTGGATCTTCCAGCACTACTTTAGAAAGAGCTCAAGTACTGAACTCACTCAGAACTGGACACATGCAAGCTCTCCAGGACTCGGAAAGTTTCCAGTTCTAAATGCAGCTCTAGAAGCACACTAGACATGCAGCGTGAATGCACCCCCAGAATGGCTAGTGCTTCATGCAATTCGCCCACACGTGCCAAGGAAAAGTTACATTACCCTTTCACGCCCAGCATTTCCTCTGCATGACTCTGCTTTGCCCCATCTTCATACACAGAGCAAATATTCTGCAAATGTTAAGATCAGTGTCCAGTCATAAGCAATCTATTGCATGGGCTTTTTTAAAAAAATCACATTAAAAAAGAGCAACAGTTCTTTGATTAGCCATCTATTGCTCAGTGGAGGGAGTGAATCATACCAGCATTGTACCCCCCCCCCCCGTGTACTTTTTGTTGTTAACACCTGGCTGTATTGGATGAATAGGCATAGATATACTAGTGTTTCACACCACATTCCTAGGCACGATTATATAGGAGCGGGTGCCACTGAAGACAATAGAGCTTATTCCAAATGAAATGGGACAAAGAATACAATGTTGACATTTCACATCTCAGGGGATTCACATAAAATCTTATCCCCACAGTCTACACATGTGCCATCTGCTAATAATTCTTTACAGCTTTATAGTCAGGATTTCTAAAACAATGCATGGAGAACATTCTGAACTTCCAGAAGTACCACGGACACTGTTCTTTCCAGCCCAAAGAATACTGGGAAGCAATTATGTGGAGACATTCGTGCTTCTGCCTGTAGGAGATCTCTCTGAACATTATTATTAGTATGTTTGGTTGTATTGTCTGCCAGGTTATTAGACTGGATTTGGCATTTTTGTCCACCCATCGAGTTTTCAAGGATCTGGGATAAGCAGATGTTGTTTGATAATATGAAAGCAAACTGCTTACATATTGTGACTATATCTTTAATACCATCAAACAACACTTGCCTATCCTATCCCAGGTCTTTGGAATAAATAATGCTTTTTTTTTCAATTGACTGATGTTGATTTTATTAATGCCAGTGGTGTTCAAGTGGCACTTCATGCAATTCTCAATTGCACCCCAAGGACCTATTTCTGTTGTTATCATCTTGGCTTTCTTTCACACAATCATTCTCTTCTATTTGCTGGTCCTCATATTTTGTGATTTTCTCCAGTTCTATTCTGCTGTCTCCAGTTACTGCAATGTCCACTCCAGATCTTTTTGCCTTTCTTATGAAGAGTTGGTAAGTCTGGGGTGTGGCAGGTGCTTGTCTGTTTGAATTCTAAAGACCCAGAACACTTTCGCTTCTTCATTTTCTAATACTTTTATCTATTTTGTGATCCCATCCCACCAATATTTGCTTGCAGGCAAATGGTATTTATTGCAGATATTCTGGGTAGACCATTGTTGCTTCTTTGTCATGCCATTGTTTTTTCCCTTAATCCTAGCATCGCCTGGAATATATTATTATTTTTGGATCACAACAATGTGAAGCCACAGCTGCTAAAACTTTAGCTGGGTGTTGGCCTTCACATGCATCAAATTCTTCCCAAGAACCTGGGATGTCTTAATGTATCCCTATGGTATATTTGAAGTTCCAAGCAATGTTGCTCTTTGCAATTGATTGATGGAAAGTTGGTCAATGTGCAGATTTTCTCAATGCCATTCAGGTTTTTTGGCTATGGCATCCAGTGTGCTGATAACCACTGGGACCACCAGGGTTGGGATTTTGCCATAATTTTTCAACTTCAATTTTCAGATCTTGATACTTTGTGATTTTCTCCAATTCTTAGTCTTCTATTCTACTACCCCATGAAATTACCACATCAATTATCACATTTTTCTTTTCAACTGAACTATAAATGTGGTGTTTATAAGCCAAGACTTTATCAGGTTGTGTTTGGAAATCCCACAATATTTTAATCTGCTTGGTCTTTTTACTACTTTTACAACTATATGTTCTAACAAATATACTTATTATTATTATTTTAACCTGTAGCAGAATGGGACCATTTATGTCTATATGTGTTCCCCTTGATCGAGGAAGAGAGGCGGGGTATAAATCGAAATAAATAAATAAATAAATAAATAAATAAATAAATAAATAAATAAATAAATATGTTTTGTGTGTATGCATTATATGTGTATACATATATATGTATATGTGTAATATTTGTGTGTTTGTTTTATACATACATATATCTATGTGTGTGTGTATGTGTGTCTTATCTGTCCTATGCTAAGCCCCCCTTCTGATCACATGACACAGAGCATAATGTATGCTTCCCAATGCATATGCTCAAACATGTAACATATTATTATACAGAATGATTTTTTTGGAAGTACCCTTTCTTTACATATGACTTTCCATATTTTAAAAAGTTTAGCATTTATGGTCCCAAATTCCTCTGAGAGATAAGGGTCATAGCATTCTGACTTCCAGATCACAATCTTATGAGGTGGGTTGGCTGGAGACAGTAACAAGTCCCAAGTCACTAAGGGGTGTCAAACTTGATTTCAATGAGGGCCGCATCAGGGTTGTGTCTGACCTTGGGAGGCTGGGCTGGGTGTTGCCAGGGCATGGCCTGGCCAGCTTGACATCACTCATGTTGGGGGTGCCTGTGGTAGCCCGAGCATTCTGTGAGCAAAAACGGGCTCCCGATCTCTGTTTTCGGCTGGGACAACCTCCTGCAACCCTCTGCCAGAGAAAATGGAGCTCATGAGGACCGCATGTGGCCCTCCCGAGCTCCATTTTTGCTGGCAAAGGCACCATGGGCTGGTCATTTGCTGTTTCCAAGGTGGCCCCATGGGCCAGATCTAAGCATCCCGCGGGCCAGAACAACCCCTCGCCCCGGGCTTGGGTTTGACACCCCTGCAGTAAGACAACTTCTGTGGCTGAAGATGAACTGGATTACACCTATCCTTGTCTAACATCTTAACCACTCCATCACTTTAAATAATGGCTTAATTGTAGTAGTAGATCTGTATGAAGGACAGCAGCTTCCCTCAGCTGGGGCACTCTGAGTGTATTGGTCTAGAACGATGGTCATTTCCAGGTTAGGGATACTGAACTGCAGTGTTTATTTTCTGCTCACCCACTTCTTTCATCAAATTTTACATCACTAATTAAGAGGGCAAATAAATAAGAGCCAGGAAAACATCTGTCAAGGGTTGGATTTCCAAGAAAAGATGACCAGTGCTAATGTCAAAATCATTTTTCTTTTTAAATCTGCTTTTGATTTGAAGCCCTATTGCTGAAAACTGTTTCCATGAGAACAGGAGCTGGGCCTAGACACTAAATTGAAAGTTGCTGATGCAAAGAGATGAAATACCGTAATATGACAAGGGAAAGTGAATCGGATGGTTCATTGAAATATGTACAGACTAGATTATATATTCTGCAAATCAAGTGCAATCCCTTTCTGGGATGTTATCAATTCAGGCTGCATATCGGTATGTGTTTTAATGTGAAAAGAGACCTGTGTAAACAGAGAGAAAACAGAACGGGACATGTAAGAAAAGAGAACATCAAGTGAAAGAAATTTTACTTTCTGAGATGAGAAACTGTTTGGGGAATCATTTCAGCATTTAATCTCCCCATTGTGGCCTAAATTAAGGCAATCCCCAGAAAGTTTCAATACTTGATTCCATGAAGTACTACAGTGAAATAAATGTTTAAGAAGAGAAAAGTGTCCTGCTTAGTTTTAGAAAGTTCCACAGGGGAAATGTGTCTTTTGAAGTAAGAGTTTTACAGACATCTAAAAACCAATCAATTTACTGTTTCATAAGCTTTCATGGATCACTCATCAGATGCATGTGAAAACTTATGCAATAATGGACTGACTTTTAAGATTAGTCCCTGCCCTCCACCAATAGGTTTACTTTCTTTCTTATACTTTCTTAAGTATTGTGGGATTTACCTTTTAACTGATGACTGATTTGGCTGTCTGATTTGATTGTTTAACAATACTGTGGTTTTTAATGGTATTTTTGATTCTCTGCCCCTTTGGTGGGGAGGCCAAATAAACATCGTGGTGATGTACCTGGTCTACTTATGTTCCAGAGTCAGTCCCAAAGATACATGCTAAGGACCTATCCACATGGCTTAAGTCTATCTTGATTCATGAGTAATTTTCTCCCTTTAAGTAATGTGGAAGTTGTAGTTCTGTAAAGAATAGGAAGCAAATGGTAGCTAAAACCTCAACAATCTTTTAGAAAACTCTACAATTAATATACACTATTCTGTGAATATAGTAATATAATATAATATAACAATATACTACACTACACTATATCATATCCTGAGGCTTGCTTCTTTACCAATAGTTTTATATTATGTCTTGGATACATCCTCTCTTAGCCATTGTAAGTTCTTTGACTTGAACTATCCTTGCTATATAATGAAAAAAAGAAAAATGCATCTCTTTTATTGGAGTTTTTTTAAATTCTTAATTGTTTTTTACATTGATTTTTTTGGATTCTATTTTTTAAAATTTTGTTAGCTTTGAGTGCTAGCTATCTCATTTATTTATTTTATTTATTTTGATTTATACCCCACCTTTCTTCCCAGATCAAGGGGAACTCGAGGCGGCTTACAACAATAAAATATCATATACTATATACTGTATTAAAATTATACATAACCATCAATACTGCAAGCACACACCCAGACCCAGGGAAGGGGAAGGGAAAGAAACAGAGGGGGGACAGGGGGGACATCAATTCCAGGCCTGCTTACAGAGCCAGGTATTGGTGGCTCTGCAAAAGGCCAATAAGTTGGGGATAGTTCGAATCTCCACCGGAAGTTGATTCCAGAGGGCCGGCGCCGCCACAGAGAAGGCGGTAGCTCAGGGACTCACCAGCCGACATTGTTTAACTGACAGGATCTGTAACAGGACAACTCTGTGAGATATAACAGTGCTGGGAGGCAAAAGGTAGCAGCAGGCGGTCTTGAAGGTACCACGCTCCTAAGCCATGTAGGACTTTAAAAGTTGTTACTAGCACCTTGAATTGCACCCTGAAGACCACTGGGAGCCAGTGCAGTTCACAGAGGAACGGTGTTATATGGGTGTGCTGAGGCACACCCATGATCACTTGCGCAGCTGCATTCTGGACCAGTTGAAGTCTCCAAGTGCTCTTCAAGGGCAGCCCCATGTAGAGCGTGTTACAGTAATCCAAACGCGCATTACAGTACAAACGTAACATTGACATCATCTACGAGTTTAATTGTATGTACTTTCTTTTCTTTTTCTTTTTTTCTTTTGTCTTCTCCCATTCTTCAGAGTTGTTCTTGGCAGCTCAATAGATCTGAATGATATCCAGGATCCTGTAAGTGACAAATTCTTCAAAGAAGTGTGGGTTGCAACAGCAGCACGTAACGCCACTATTTTTGAGAAGGTGAAGTATGGGCTTCTATTTCACACTTTTTACTGAAAGGCATGAGTATTGTACAACTTATGTACAATACAGAGTATTGTACGTCAGGTGCGACTTGCATTCAGAAGTTGTGGGTGCTCCATCACTGGAAACTTTTAAGACACTGGACAGACACTGGTCTGGAATAGTATGATATGGGGTCTCCTGTTGGACTAGAAAACTTCCAGCTCTGTTATTCTGAATACAGGTGTCCAATTCTTAGAAATCACCCAACCTTGCTTTAAAAAGGACTGGCCAGCACTATGTTTATGCTCCTGCACAAGTCACACCAACTTTTGGAACCAAATCCAAAAGCATTTCACATCCTTATTAGAAAATGTCTTTATTTAGAGATCAGAGATGTGGCATTGCTATGAATGTCCACACAACAACACTTGAAGATGACTCCAGAGCTTTAGAATTAAATATAACTTTAAAAAGATCAACAGACTGAAAGTTTGCAAGATCACCCATATTGCTAAATGTTTGTGTTCTCGTGAGGTTTTAGGCAAGAATGTATGTGATTTTTGGTGTTCCTATGTGACCTGCCTCAGTTATGAAAGCCTTGGCATTTGCAAACTTTGGCTTTTTTATAACCCAACACCTGTCCCAAAGGTGCTTTTTCAAAGACGACTGGGATTTCTTGATTTTTCCTTGACGACGTTTCACTTCTCATCAGAACTGAAGAAGCTTCCTGGAGGAGAAGCGAAATGTCATCAAGGAAAAGTCCAATTGCCTCTTGAAAAAAGCACCTTTGGGACAACCATGACCTGGATAGCTGAGAATATCCATAGACAAATCCAACACCTGAAAACTTGCCTACTTTCATCCTAGGTGTATGATTGGCTTATATCTGTAGCACAATCCCCAAACCCTTGACCAGAATAACAATCCTTAAGCCTTATTTATTTATTTATTTATTTATTTATTTATTTATTTATTTATTTATTTATTTATTTATTTATTTATTACATTT
>JANHGC010002188.1:123284-138877 GCA_027560395.1 Boaedon fuliginosus | reverse complement strand
GTTTTCCTCTTTCTCCAACTGAAACCTTGAGAAGAAAATCTGGTAGTAGCACAAGTGTTTAAAATTTTGTGTCAGTACTTCACTCAAAATTACAGAGAAACTAGTCCCCAGCAAATAAGCTTAATTGTGCCAATAAGTTTTCTGTATGTCAGTAAACTTTCTTTGGATAGGACCTCATAGGTATTGCAATAAATATGGGGTTTGAGTGATCTTGTAAATAGACTCACTGAGCTGTCTGTTGAAATGTCAGATAAAATCTATTACCCTAGAGCTCTTAGGGGAATATTTTCTTTCTTTGTGTTTATGACCCATTCTTTCTGGGATATTACAGAAGACCTTAATAAAATAGCATTTATAATTAATTAATTTATTGATTTTCAATTCCAGCATTCCTCTTTGGTTTTGGATATGCTACCTTCATTTCTAATTTGCTTTTTATCTCATGCAGATTTTTTTGCAGCATTTTTGGAAATGGGTTGCTATTGCTTTCTTTCTAGAGATGAGCTAGAGTTACTGTAATAAACTTAGGCTTTTCCTCCCCTTCTCTGTAGAAATATGGTTTATCTTTTTTCTTTGTTGGCAATATTTCACTGTTAAAAGAAACCCCATGAATTTCTAATTGCCTGAAGTGGGATGTTTATATAAGAAGAGATCTCCCAGTGTATATAGAAGTTGTTTGTTATCTCTTGGGCATTCCAGCCATTATTACTTTTAGCTGTAGGTTCATTTGGGTGGCAGTAATTTGAAAAAGGAGACATGTATAGAATTGCAATATTTGTTTCACCTATATATTAATATGACAAATAGGTATATTTATCATTCTACTGGGGGAAAAAACAACTGACTTCAAAGTATATAATTCTGAATAGATTGGAGAAAAGTATGTCTGACAAATATATATTTTGCGCAAGAAACTCCCATGCCTAATTTCCAAATGTATAGAGTTGCTGTAGTTATTGGAGCAGTGCAATGGAAAAAGTTTTTTTGTGCTGAGAAGAATGACATTTCTGATTTTTATCTTGAGAAATCTCATTTAAAATTCTAGCACGAGAAGTGAATTTCTGGATAAAAACTTAACATACCTAAAATGGGATCTTTGGTTATTTCTTAGGTTTGTAACTTACTTTACTGTATTGTCAAGGCAGGTGACACTCCTACCAGATGGGGACCCAAAGTCTGATTGATGTGCTTTTGTGCTGGCTGGAAGGGCCTCTTGAACCTGTGGTTTTTAATCCAACTTTCTGTATGCTAAAAGAGACTTGGCCTCAGTATTTCTGAAATATTAAGTGTGGGTCTAATTCGTTATATCCCCATTATATGGGGAGTCTCAATTTCAATTCCTGATGTCATACTTCAAGATCCACGAGGGCCACTACTAATCAGAATATAGAACTTTTGGCTAGAGTGAGCAATAGCTCAACTTAAGATAGCTTCATATGATCTATCTTGGGAACACTGCCCCAGAGCTTCATAGATTTCATTCTGGATCCTCTTCAAGTCTTTCCCAAGCAACATTCCAACCCCCCAACCCCCACTCTGTCCCATGGAAAATATGCACAGTATTTACTTATTTGTTTCTCAGTAATGACAGACATTCAGACTGTTGCTCGATTCACTTCTGCCCAGTGGGGCAAAGAAGAAGAAACACAGAAGATTACATATGTAATTCTATTCAAAGCAGAAATTATATCATAACCATTAAACTCCAGAGTTTTGTTGGCTGATTGTATACATTTAACTTCATAAGGTATATACATAGTTTCATATTCATAAAGCACGTGCCAAATTAAAAGCAATTACAGGCTTAAGCCTATTTGAAAAAAAATTGGAGTGCTGACAGAGTGCCTGTTCACATATTTTGAAACACAAATGATAGCACTAGAAATAATAAATGGCAAAGAGCTGGGTAGCAATTCAGCTATCCCAAAAAGGTTTGCATGAGTCAGAACAATTGGTCTCCTTAGAATATGCAGAAATGCAAGTTCAAATTTTGTTTTGCACAACACAATTGTCATCTGTATCTCCCAATTCTCATGTAGCTTTCTTGATTTGGGTAAACATGAACTGGACAATTTAGTAGCACTGCAAAGAAATACATATTTGTAGGTTTTCCGTATGCAAGTTAAAATGCCAAATTATGCCAGCTTCTTTGTATGACTAAAACATTTCTGTACTTCCCTGTACTTCAAAATGCCTAAGTCTGTTTACAACAAATACATTTAGACAATGAAGGACATTGAGGGAGGTATGGGTGTGTAGCGGTAATTCAGATAGGATAGCAAATGCATCTCCCATATTTATTGGGATGTTTGTTTTCATTTTCCCAATTCCTAAAATTATATTTTGTCTTAGTCTTTCCTAACCTGATGCTCCCCAGTTTTGTTATGACTAATTAGACTTCTAGTTTCCAGAAGATATAGCCAACACTTAATTGAGAACATTAGACATTGAAGGTTACATTATTTCAGTGAAAAAGAGCAATTCTAATTAATAGTTTGAGTATGCATCTCCCGTGTTTTCAAAATGGAAAAGATGCAAAAATGATGACAAACCGTATAAGACTGAAATAATTTTCTAATATAAAGTGAAACATAAATACTTCCACTCCAAAATTAAGGAAAAAAACCCTAACCCCCATCTACACGTGTGCCATGGCTATCCTATTTATGCATAATTGCATTGCTTCATCTAGTATTCACTTTCTTAAAAACTGTTCAATGTGCCATGCAAGCCAGTAAAAGGTGACCTAATTTTGGTGTAGGGAATTAACTTGATTGTCACTCCTGATTGTTCTGTATTAGTGATTTTCCCCTAAAGCATTTGATACACTGTGGTAGTTTTACTGTAAGTATAGCCTAAGGAGGCTATACTCATTGGTCATTTTGTTAGTGGTGCTTCAGGTGATACAAGGCAGTGAGACCTGGCTAAGACCTATTACATACATTTAGCTCTGGTCTCTGGGCACTACCATTCAAGGTCTATTCTGCTTTAGGTAGCAGAAGTACCCAGTTCTGTCAAAGACTGTGGAATTAGTGTTAAATCCATGCTCAAGAACAGCTGGTGAGCGGTTATGTCATGAAATACCAGGGAGGGAGGGAGTGAAAAAGAGATCATATACTCAATTCCACCGTGCAGTTGTGCTGCCACCAGCTGAAAATTTGACTTGATCTGGGTCTTTGGGTCCGAAGAAGCTTGGCAAGTAAAAAGCTCCCTCTCCTCCTTCTACCACACCCCCCAGCTCAGACAGTTGATTTCTAGTCAGGGTACAGGTAGAAGTGGTAACCAATTCTAATGAAAGGCTGACCCTGAAAATCTAGTCATCTATCAAAAACCTCATCAATTACAGCAGTGCCATGATTGGAAGTTGGTTTTCCTATCAGTTGGGGATGTTGAAAAGAAAGCCTGTGGAGAGGAGACAGCAGTCTCTTCCACAGGAGGAATGAGGACATCAGCATCCAGCACCAAACCAGAATGGATCCTTTCAGGATTGGCAATGGGGATGGCAACATCTGTGCCAGTTTAATTTTCTGCTGTACTCCACATAAGAGTAGTAACTGAGCTGTGGAGAAGATCCTTCATAGGATAAAAAACAGGAAACTGAATTAAATATGATCTATACATCATTGATGTTGGAATAATTGTGATGCCCTGGTTAAGCCTATACTACTTTATAATGAAGTCAGCACATGGTACTGCATGGAACACAATAAGGGAAATGATGAGTGGTTTTCCTGGTTATGTTTCCAAGCCTTACCTGCAAGTGGGAAAAACAACCATGAGTTGCTCTCCTTAATATATGGTGGGGCAGAGCTGTGGGAATATAGGTGGATTAAAGAGGTCCATTTAACTGTCTGCCAAGTTGCTAAAGATCACAGCTATGGGAGGTGTTTGCACCTATGATTGTCAGTCAGGTCAGTACTGAACAGAAGTCTAGTTTTATAGATAAGGACCTTACATAAGACAGATATCTGTTTGGAAAGCACAGGTCATCATTATGTGGATAAAATGTTCTTTGGAAACTAGGCATCTAGCTTCTCTTCCAATCCAAGCCAAAGTGACTAAGAGGACAGTGAAAGGAAGGGATGTGCCCACAAGATCTTAAATTGGCCAATAGGAGCTGGACAGATCTCAGCTCCTATTGGCGTCAACAACCAATGGTCATGGATGGGCAAATAAAACGAAGCAAATAAATTATTTTGCTTATTATTTTGCCTTTCGTACTTCCTTCTTTTTGACAGACGTGTCCAACCCAGGGGATTTCTCTGTATTGTATTATTACCATTAATTTTATTATAGTGTTCTGATTACTGGATTATGTATCTTGTCTAGAATTCAAATTAGACTGACAAGATAAATAAATCCAAGAAAGAAAGAAAATAAAGAGGACATTATTATTATTTGTTAATATTTTGATTGATATATTTTCTCTCGCTCCCCCCCTCCCTGGAAAAAAATGTGGGCTGGAGTTAAGAGCATGCAGTGTCATACAAAAATCATTCCTGGGGCATGTTGTGTCACAGGAAGTGAAATCTGAAGAAGAGCCACAGGTGATTCAGTTGCCATCTGCTACAATGGAGTGGAGTGGTCTTGATTGGTCCCAAATTTCCCAGTCAACACTACTACTCATTGAGAGAATATACAGTTAATGAACAAGTAGAAGCAAGACACCTCCCATAGCTGTTCTCCAAGAAGCAACCTGTTTGGTTGCTCCTTTTCTTGCTCCTTCAAGTTACCCAATGAGAGACAATGAATGAATAGACTATCATTTGTTTCCTTGCTCTGTGCCTGGGTGTGCTAATCTCTGCTTTGTTGCCCCAAGAGAAAGCATGTGCTTGAGCAAGGAGAACACTGCAGAGGGAGAGTGCGGGTGAATAGACCTAGATAGAGCCACCTGTCACTTGGCCTAGTCCTTGGTATCAATAGAAAAACATCCTCAACATGGAGACAGCATCTGCTCCTGAAGGTGAATGCTGATATGAATGCTGATGCTGCTTCCTCTTGTTAACCCTCACTCCCTGGAGGGGCAACAAGGAATCTGTTCTACACTGCTTTTACCCAGAGAGATAATTCTGAGAAACAAGTTCCTCCTATGACCAACATTTTCTGCACTGCCCAAGAGAGCAAGTGCACCTTCTCACTAGGTAGCACTGGATCCACATTCCACCCTACAAGGAGTGTGCTCAAAGAACTGGTCAGAAAAAGAAAGGATGAATATTATCCTTGTCTTTGGTTGCTTGCATATTTCCCCCTCATCCCCCAAAGCAGTAAAGTTTAGAAGAGATCTTATCCCTATGGGATAAATACTATTTTGGGAACTTCCTGGTTGTAGACTTCCTTCCAGCATTTGTATTCCAACTTCTCCTCAAGAGGCAGGCAAAAGGAGCAATGACTATTTGGGTTTACGAATTACTTCTGCTTGTCCAATAATTTTGTTTCCTTCAATATAAGATTGAGGAGCTTAGGAATTCTTTTAGAAATGTTACTAAATTAAATATAAATGAATGAGTAATCACATGGCAAAAAAATATCTTGTCTTATTTTTTTTTTTACTTGGATGACTTGTTTGACCTCAAGTTCCGGGATTCCTTAGCTGGCTGAGAATTGTGAAGCATTGTAGGTCTAACACAACCTATGGTTGTTGGGTTGAAAGAAGGTTAGCATGTAGTGCCCCACCTCAGTTTTTTTAATGTAGGAAGATCAGGGGTGGGTTTCTACTGGTTTGACCTGGTTCAGGCGAACCATTTGTTATGTTAAGATTGTTTAGGGTGAACTGGTTCTTCCGGTGATGAGTTTGGCCCACCCACCTGCCCCTGCTCTATTCTCTGCCTTTTTAGGCCTTTTTTAAAGCCCAGCTGATCAGCATGGCAGCGCAAATGCCGCCCAACAGCTGTTCTGACTCACTGGAGCTGCAGTTAGAGGTAAGTTTTCTTGCTTTTTTGCTAACGCAGTGCGCGATCACCAAACAGGTTGTTAGACCAGTAGAAACCCCTGAGGAAGAGGTGTGTCAATCAGATCAAATTATAAAGCTGTGCAAGTGGCAGTAGTAAACTGAATTACAACTGAGGCATCTATAATGCCAGAATATGCCAAAGATATAACCCACATCAAAGTTATGGTTTATGTTCTTAATTTATGTCATACCTTATTTTTTCCAAAAATTTGGAAACTGTTTACTTATATCAATGTTTATCCAAATAATACTCATTATTCACTGATTCTAGAGCTGTGGGGGTGCAGTGGTTAGAATGCAGTATTGCAGGCTAACACTCTGCTCTCTCCAGGAGTTCGATTCTGAATCAAAGATTGACTTAGCCTTCAATCCTTCCAAGGTTGGTAAAATGAGGACCCAGATTGTTCGGGGCAATAGGCTGACTCTGTAAACTGCTTAGAGAGGGGTGTGAAGCACTGAGAAGCGGTATATAAGTCTAGGTGCTATTGCTATTCTGTATTTATGGATTTGTTTACTTACAAAAATGTTTTTGTAACCTCAAAATCAGCACTTGTGGTACTGTTGTGCATATTTGTGGACATGTGGAGTGACAAACCATTGGAATAGTCTCAACTTTTACTAATTTGGTATTTGTATTTGTAGCATTTTCACAGAATATAACAGGCAGCCCTTGACTTCCAACCATTCCTATAGTGACCATTCAAAGTTACAAAGACACTGAAAAAAGTGACTTATGAGCATTTTTCACACTTATAATAGATGTAACATCTCCCTGGTCATGTGATCAAAATTTGGATGCTTGGCAACTGTCATTTATTTATGATTATTGCAGTGCCTTGGGGTTATGTGATAATCTTGTAACCTTCTGACAAGCAAAATCAACGGAAAAGTCAGGTTCACTTAATAACAGTGGAAAGAAAGGTCATAAAATGGGGCAAAACTCACTTAACAATTGACTTGCTTAGGAACATAATTTTTGGGCTCAATTGTGGTCATAAATCCAGGACTATCTGTATCACAAATAACAAGAACTACCTGTATTGCCAAAGCTAACTTAAATCAGACTATAGTAATCTACCCAATACATATTTCTAAAGTTCTCAGGGAGTTCTTTACTCATATACTGCAGGAGTCATATTCAGACATTAAAAATATTGATAATATTTGAGTGCTTCACTTAAATATTGCTTCTCCTGGTGATATCACTTCAATGACATCTTATTCTCAGATGTCAACAAAATCCATTTGAATATCCAAAGCAGATAAAATTTCCTTCTGGCTTTCATGTGACCAGGGCCTGTGTTGTTAGGTGTTTGGGGATAGTTGTAGGCACAAAAAAAATCTCTGCTGGATATTTTCAGAACTTCACTAGAGCCTAGGGGTGCTAGTGAAGATGGTTCTATTGTGGGTTGAATGCTAATAACTAGATTGGACTATGACTCCAGCATTATGGAGTCATATATTTTGTATAATGTCTTGTATAATGTCCAGAAGCTCAGTTGCTTCTTCAATCCTTATTAAACTGGTGAACTGGTCAAGACAAGTATGCAAATCTAAGGTATGTCCATTGGTGACAGCGATGAAGGTTTTTATGACAGAAGACAAGTACAATAGGTTCAGATTTCAAACAGGAGTAGAATTTGCTTTACTTCAAAATGTGCTTTATTTTGAATCCAAGATAAAAGCTTCATTCTCCTTAAATTGGTGATAAATGTGATGGTGACAGTTCAGCACAATCAATGGTTGGAAAGTGTAAACTTTTTCTATTAACCCACTACTTTTAGGAGCCAGTATTCATCTCTTCCATCAGGCATGTCAACTAAAACCTAGAGAGAGTAGGTGAGAACAGCTCTCTCCTGCTTCTGCAAGTGTCCATGAGCTTTTCCTCACTACTTAGTCCACATATTGAACTTTACACCTGTAGCAATTCTGCAGGAGAGGGTAATGAGCAGAGACAGGTTCAAGAAGGGGTTCATAGGCCTTTTGACAACTTCAAAAGTTCTTGAAGGGACTTCAAGAAGGCTGTTTAACTGGTGCAGAGAAGAAGAGTTGAAGCAGCCTGCTAAAAAAAGAAAACCACAAACAGACAAATATAGACGATGAAATCTTTCCCTAAGGAAGGACTGTGGAATTTTTATTCTTCTGGAAGAAAGCAGTGAAATTATTGTCCAGTTTCTCTGCCCACATCCGGGGCATCTTAAGGTATTTTCCCCCTTCTGTTTTGGTGTTTCTGTTGAAGTGCTTCTTTGTGGAAAAGTTATTTCTCTCTGTGTGAGAGACTGGTAGATATGTACAGATGAGGGAATTGATTAATTTTACAGGCAATTTACTTAGTAGTTTTGAATTCAGGGATGCTAGCTTATCAGTTAGTGACTTCTTGCACTTATATATTTTATATTCACATACATATAGTCCTACACAGTGTAACTTTGTACACATTCATGGAAGTGAAATATTGGATTGGTGGGCCTTGCAGACAAGTTTTGTTTCTGTTCATTGTTTTCTTTTTGTCTACTTTTTTATGCTTCACTATGTAGAGCATCTTAAATTCACAGCTATCTTCTTTTTGAGAAAATGTGTTTTTCTGATGAACCAAAATAGAGAGAGAAAATATAATCAGTAGGAAATAATGTATTTTTTGATACTTAAAAATGACTTCTGATGATTGGCAAAGGGCTTTGTGGGTCAGCACTATAAAAGTCTGCAGAGATCCCAGATATCCATGCCATATGGGATGCATTTTGGCTATCGATCTATTTTGGCAATATTAGTTTCCTTTAAAACAAATATCTCTTTAAAGAACATATTTTGAAGTTAATGTGAATATTTCTTCTCACATAACACTGCCTAATAATATCAGTCATGAATTACTGTCTCTTTCCTCTACTTTGCAGTTTGTAATATGTTAGAGTTAAGGCAAAAACCTCATTCTGAATAGATAATAATCAAAATGTGCTTTAAAGATCCATAGAAGCACAATATTGATGTACTGTGCACTTGTATCACTGTGATATTCAGTGTTTGTGTATTCTGCTGGCACAAAATACCCCTCTTCAAACATAAGGCCCCCAGACAGTTCTATATTATTTTATGCAGATTGTTTTATTGATGAAAGTTTGATGAGAAATTGTCCTTTTTCTGGGAATTACTTGGGGCTCGGGACAAGGAACAGTATATAAATAAAAATAAATAAATAACATGAAGACCTTTTATAAAACATCTTTTACACATGAAGGCAACAGAAGAAAAACAGGAAAATTAGTAAGAATATGTGAATTATGCATCAATTTTATATGCTAATAAATAACAACTAACAAATATTCCGTCATGCTGCTTTGGATTTACAGGGTGTTCACATTATCTGTGAAACATCTGTAAAATCTCAATGTTTTTATTCAATCTTACTGTAACAAATGTAATTTTTCTTCACTTGTCTTTTTAAAACATTTTTTACCTTATTTAGGAACAACCAATGTATTATTATGGAAGTAAGAGACCTTAAAATAGATTTTCCAGATCATTCTTTCAGACACCATCAATTTTCTCTTTGTATATGAATATATTTTGTGTTTATCCCAGTTTAATTATTTGTCTGTGAATCTTTCTGGCCATGGCATCTGCATTGATTCTGCATTTGATCTGAGAATAGTTGGTATCTTGGCAATGGGAGAACAAAATAGAATAATTAGAAACACAGAATAGCACCATAAAAACAATGTAAAAACTCACTTTCAAAGTTTGTGGAGATGATATTTCATGAAATCTTATATTGGATATTATTGTTCTTTTATTTTAATTAAATCTGTGCCTTTACCTTGCTTTTTTATGAGAAAATCTGAAGTCAATATAATTTTAGTCATGGCACAGTTTTATTATTCAATATCAGTTTTATTATTTAAGTTACATGTTAAGAAAGTAATATGATTAACTGCATTTTTTTTCAAAAAGAGCGAAATCAAATGCTCTCTGAGTATCTACAAGCTTATGGAATGGATATTTCTCTGTCTTCCTCTGGCAATCTCTTACTAAAATATCTTTTCAATGATTGGAAGCCTAGCAAACACTATATAATGCGTGTTATAGCAACTGCAGGGCAAAGGGGACACCACTCAATATTAAATTGACAAAATCTATTCCGATTTTGGTGTCTTTTCCTTCTATTACAGCTCTCTAAAAGGTAACTTTTAATATTCAGCATATTCATCAGCTCTCTTACTATATGGATTCTAGATTTCAAAATTTTGCTTAGCCAATTTCTGCCTTAACTTTTGTTTTTATGTTCGTTCTACATACAAGTTCCTATTTGCTTATATATTTTAATTAACTATTTTTTTTAAAAAAAAAATCTGACTGAAACAGCCACAGATGTTTTCCATCATTGCTGTTTCTTAGCCGTTAAACAGATTTTGCTCTCTTTTTCATAGCAGCTTCTTTTCTTTTGCATCCAACTGTATTTATATATTAATGTTTAAAAAGGGTCATCTTTTTAAAGTATCTATGAATGCTGATTTAGGCATTGAAAAATATTTTGGTTCAGCCTGAGCCTATTCTATTTTAATATTTTGTTTAAAAATTATTTTTCTTGTTTCATAGTTGGATTGACTGTATTTCCATATAAACAGAGACAATATATTCAAATTAATGAAGACTTCTAAATTAAAATAAAACTATAAGAAGTATAACACATCAGTAAATCAATAAAACCGATAATCTTAAGTATTGTTAAGAAATTAAAATATTGATTTTTTTATTTGTCAGTAAAAGTTGAGAAACATTATCCAATTCAATCAGCAGTTTATGACTTAATATTATCTATAACATATGAATTTAATCTTGTAAATTTCTACCATATATAACTGCTATAATTACATTACAATTAAACATAGTTGTTCTATAATCTGTAACATCCACTTTTGTCACTGTTCATTTTATATAGTGCAATGTTTGGATTTACCTAGCTAATATGGCTGATATGAAAAAAAAATTAAACTGAATTAAACATTGTTAAGTTGTTGAATTTTGGGATTAAGGAAAGGAATGAATTGCAACAATGCATGTGCTGCAAATATAATGTAAGTTTTGTGGTGATATTGTGGGGGACTTCTACCTGAGGTCTTAGAGAGTAAGAGGAGAGTAATGAATTTTGTGATCAAATTCAATCTGAAATTGACAGAAAACGCAAACAAAATTTGCTGTTTGTGGCTGGAGACTGCAATGCCATTGCCTTCCTTTTTAGGGCTGACAAAGAGTGATTTGCTGAAAGTCACCCAGCTGGCTTCATGCCTAAAACAGGACTACAATTCATAGCCTGGCTTTTAAGATCAGCTATATAGGAACTATACTGCACACTAGTACAGAGTAGGTTGCTTATGAAGCTTTGGAAAAAGATATTCAGGTGTTGGAGAAGACTCTTGAAAATATCATGGATAATCATGAAAGCAAACAAATGGATTATACAATAAATCAATCCAGGCTTCTCATTTGAGGCATCAATAACCAGGCTCAAATGATCATATTTTGGACACTTTGTATGAAGATCTAACTCTCTTGGGAAGCCTATAATTCTCAAGAGAAAGAGGAGAACAAATAGCAAAGTGCATAGATTTGATATTAACATTGGGTGCATTATTGGAAAAATTAAACTTGAAGGGCTACAATGGGGACATATATTATTCTGGAAAAGGTCAATCTATGAAGTCACTAAAAGGTGACACTGACTTGATAGCACATGATCAATGAATCAATAGGAGGTCCAGCTGAATTAAGACCAAACATGTACTTTTGTACTATTTATTTTATGAAAGGTAAATCTCATGGCATGGTTAAGATCGTTATCTGCTGTTTGTAGACTTAAGTTAAAGTGGAATTTTTCTGTTTTGTGATTAATCTGGATTAGGCCTCTGTGTGCTTAACTGAAAAAAAATGAACATGCAAGATAGAAGGCATATAGAGAAATTCTGGGGAAAGAAATGAAGACAGGGATTATATAGTACAAACATATAATTATACTTAATTTACAGGCACATGTGTTGATTAACAATTGTATTTTCTTTTGTTTTAGAAATCTCTTTTAAGATGTATTTTGTTCTCAGAAGATGCTGTTTAGGTAAGCTAAACTCTTTTAATGGGAATCTGATTTTGGGAACAATCCAGATTTATGTTTTTAAACAGCTTCCTCCTATCTAGTGTCCGTCAGCTATAGTGGAATTATAGTTCCTAGAATTTCTGCCAACTTAGTCAACAGTATCTAAGATGGAGAAGCACCAGAATTTTCTCTCAAATGTACCCCAATGGCTGATTAATTATACCATGTCTCCTGGAAAAATTGTAATGATTTGACTGGAGGTGGGCACAGCTGGCATTGCAATTTTTTTAAAAATTTTTTTGTAGAAATGGAATTAACAATTTCTTCGAATTGTTCCTGGAAATGAACTAATTCTGCAGACCTTCCTAATGGGTGGGATTTCTTCTTAGCAATGACAAGGAGAAATTAAACACTTGAAAAACCTTGAAATTGCTGTCATAGGAATCTTTCTAAGGACATTTATCCATAATATTCGTCTTTACAACATTTATCTTAATAGCATTTAAATCATCTATTACAGACTCGGCAAAGGCCATAATAAAGATATTTGAATTTGAATTTAAACCATCTATTTATATCAACATTGTCAACATCAGAAATAATGGTTACTCTGGGCTGCGATAGCCCTAACTGAAGACAGCTGCGGGCTGGATGATATGGACAAGCTCAGGGTCAAACTTGATCCCCCACTAATTTTGGGGATATTCCATCTCTGACAGAGTTGGGCTCCCTGTGAAGAACAGGTTCATTTTTGGAAGTCTTCTGAACTCATAGCTCTTTTAGAAAAGAAGGTTGCAGCTATGGCTAAGAGGACTTGGCAGAGCTTCATTTGTGTGTAAGATTTCTTTATTTTTTTTTAAAAAAAGATCAAATTCTTATTTCCTCTCTTTTATAAAAAGGTGAGTCATTCTTTAATAATACTATTTTAAAATATCATCCTGAAAAAAAATAGGACAACTTTTTCTTACAACAAATGATAATGTTACTGGAGCATGATCAGATGTTACAATAGAGCCCATATTAAATTTATCCATCTGATCAGTTGAGGTTTGAGATAATAAACACTAATCAAGCTGGGGAATAAATCTGATGTAGAGCTGGGGAAAAAAAGACATTTTGTTTCTGGGAAAGATTTAAAACTTGCAACCAGACTATTAAAAGTCCAACATATAAGTGTACAGTACTTCTTTCCTCATTTGAGCATTAAACTTAGCTGAAACAATATTATAATCTAAAAGAAGGTTTAAAGCTTGATTAAAATCTTCAGCCATAATTATCTCATACTAAACTAAACCAAAGCAAACCTCTAAATCAAATTTATATTCTGACTAAAGTGACTAAACATATTCAAATTACTTGAGTAAAACATCTGGATGTTCCTTTGTATAATAGCAAAATGTTTTTGCTAGACATCCTACTAGGTCCCTTATTTTTTTCAACATTAGGTGTACTAAGTTTATCGGCACTGTATTTTGGCTATCGTAATTCAGGATTTGGAGCCACACTAAGATTCAGTTGTTCTACAAACACAAGGGTAATCTGTAAAAGTTCACATGATAGAGTTGCCAGAATCCCTTGCACTAGAACATGTTGGCTTCATCTTTCTGATTGACCAAGAAAATCAATGTCTTTGATATTGTGAAATTGCAAAGTAATTAATTTCTTTGGTATTGAGGGCCAAAGTTATTAGGAAAACTGAATATGTTTTTGCTGGGACAAAGAGAACCAAATATTTGTTGCAAGTCAACTAAAAGGGTTGCTTTGGTGTTTTGCCTGAAAAATAATGGAAAATAGGAGTGGGAAGAGATTTCTCTGTATTTAAGGGCTATTCTGTCATTTCTTGGTTTCCCTATGTTGATTTAAAAATTAATGAGCTAGAAAGAAAATAACCAAAGGCTAGGTTCTACAAAACCACCTGGGAAATGTCTATGATATGTTTATCTGTATATATTGAAAAACTCTTATTTTTTTCTCTGTTTAAGAAGTAAAACCTTCTATGGTACTCATAATGAGTGAAAATTATTCTACTTTTACCAAAACCTCAATCTGGAAATTCTAGTCCAGAAATTAGCACGTTTTACAAGAGCCTCATATAGGCTAACCTTCCCAACTAATTGCCCTCCAAGTATGTTCAACCAATCCTAGAGAATCAGATTAGAGAAGATAAGTGTAAATCAATATTTCTAATCTCAACCTTGGCAATGTTAGGATGTGTGGACTTTAACCCAGATTTCCCCTTAAAGTCCACAAGGTTGAAGAAGCCCTAGTGTAAGTGATTTTAGGGTTGGGTAGTCAGTGCTTTATTCAGAGCTTTCCCAGCAGAAGGCAACATGAATATCAGCCTGTCCTGTCTCAATGGATCAGTTCAGCAATCTGTCTCTCTAGCTCTGCAAAAGTTTAAGACTGTAAAAATGAGGTTAAGGGCTCATAACAGTCCATTCAGCATCTTATAACTCATCATCTCTCTGGTCTGTCCAGCCTGTTTAAAGTGTCAATTGGATTTAGCTCCCTGCTGAGGCAACATCCTCTTATAGAAGTGAGGATGAAATGAAAATTGGGGAAATGTGCTGGCAAGAAATGTTTACGAATCATTAGATTGCCAGAATAACCATTAGAATTCAAAACTGAAGGAAACAGTTCCACCTCTAAGGTTGGAGTAATCAGATGAGATGTTAAGACTGGTGACATAAAAGGGTAAGCCTCTGCTGCCTGCACTACACACAATTAAAAAAACAATTTAAAGACCACAAACTCAGAGCAACTCAAAAACATACAACCATATCCAGACAGGTTCACCAAACACTTGGACTCAAAACTCAGGGGAAGAACCAGCTCTTCTGTACTTTACAAAAAGCCAGCAGAGATGGGGCCATACAAATCTCAGGGGTTGTGCTGACCCTGTTCCATAGCATCAATGCCATGATGGAGCAGGTATACTGTATTTCCTAGGTGCCATTAAATGTCATGACTTACTAGAAGAGATCTGGAGCATAACCATATAGCTACAATCAGTGGATAAGCAGAGATGATTGGAGATGTGGTCTTACAGATCTGGCCCTTTTCCGTGAAGGACTCTCTAGGCTGGCATCTTCAATCAAGACTGTTTGCCCTGACAGTGGAATTTCACCAGCCCAAACACCTCAGTGTTTCCCAAAACTTCTCCGCAGTGTGGGATTGGGTACACAAAGGTGGACCATGGATGGAGGGCTAGGGGAAACCGGTGGTTAGTTCTGTATTGGTACATGGGAACTTTAGATTCCATGTGTCTCTACTGCAATTATTATCTCTTAGTAAAAGTGCCTTTTCACTTCAACCAAATGGAGTTGAGAGTTTTACTTCCCTGGGAGATCAGACCGGGGAAGGTCTGACAGTTAGTTTCAGTTAGGGCCTACTTTCCAGTCTAGCTTCCGAACAACTTGCCTCCAGAGGTTGTGAATAGCAATAGCAATAGCACTTAGACTGATATACCTCTTTATAGTGCTTTACAGAGTCAGCATATTGCCCCCAACAATCTGGGTCCTCATTTTACCCACCTCAGAAGGATGGAAGGCTGAGTCA
>JANHGC010002188.1:91088-101612 GCA_027560395.1 Boaedon fuliginosus | reverse complement strand
AGGAATCGAAGCCAGCTGGGTGACTTTGGGCCAGTCACACTTTGTCAGTCCAACTTACCTCAAAGGGTTATTGTTGGGGGGGAAATAGGAAAAGGGAGGAGTAGATACATTTTCTGCCTTGAGTTATTTATTCAAAAATAACAATAATAAAGGTGAAAAATAAATTATGTTACATTTCTGACTTCGCTTGTTGAAAGCTGGCTGGAAGGCTGCAAATGGCAATCACATGCTCTAGAATGCTGCAACCATTGTAAATATATACTGGTTGCCAAGCACTCAAATTTTGATCATGTGACAATGGGATGTTATGGCAGTCCTAAGTGCGAGGATCAGTCAGAAGTCATTTCTTTCAATGCCATTGGAAGAATAGTCACTAAACAAATGTTTGTAAATCAAGGATTATCTACATGTTATATTGCCCTACAGCTGAAGCTAAGCTGGCCTAAACTTTTAAATCCCGCCTGGGTTTATCTGTATTTGAATCAATAGGGAGGTAACAAATATTTATCTGCTATTCCTCATGTTGAAAGTGCAACCTGGAGTCCCCATTAAGATGCAGTTATTGGTGTCTTCAAGACTTAAAGCCTATCATGTTGTTTTCTGGAAGTTTTCTGGAAGACATAAGGAGTTGATAAATAGTAGCAATAGCAATTGCACTTACACTTACACACTGTTCCACAATGCCTCAGAGCACTCTCTGAGCAATTTACAAAGTCATCATATTGCCTTCAACCATCTGGGTCCTAATTTACTGACTTTGGAAGGATAGAAGGCTGAGTCAACCTTATATAAAATCGAACTCCTGACTGTAGGCAGAACTACTGTAGGCAGTAGTTAGACACTGACTGTAGATGCTGACTGTAGGCAGTGGTTAGAATGCAGCATTGCAATACTGCATTCTAATGACTGCGCCACCAGGGTGCCAGTAAAAAGATGCAATTAACGACCAGCAATGATTGTCTACTACATTTTGTAGAAGATATCCCTTGATGGGTTCACACATTGGGTAGACTCATAAAGTAGCTTCTTTAGCTTTGTGTTAGTAGATTAATTGAACCCTGCAATTCTGGTCTTAATCCAGGGTTTATTTGATATTATTCCAGCAAACTGAAGCTTGTTCAATATTGTACAGTCAACATAAAAGATAATGAAAACATTTACTGAATGATTCTTCAGTTAAAACAAAAACAGTTTGTTGTATTTCTAAAAAATCTTGAGTTCCAATAAGCTATTTCTGCCTGCTCTTCTTTTACAGCCCTGTTTTTTTACGTTTGAATAATCCAGTTCTTATTTAATCCCACTTTCCTCATTTAGATCAGATGCTCAAGGTTTTTTTTTTTTAGCTTCCTCCTTCTTTATCGTATTGGCACCAAAGCTAAGAGTCTTTTAAAAAAATGTATGTTGGGAAATAAGACTCCCCAAGGTCTGTGAATTATAGAACAATGTTGAGCTAAGCTTGGCTTAACAATTCCTAATTAGAAACTCCCTGATCATTTGCTAATTTTTGAGATAGTCTTTGGTAATTAGAACAGTGCGCCTCACTCTGCCAATAAAGCAGAAGAGGAAATTTGCAAGGTGTCAAAATCAATTATCCATTTGGATCATCGGGTTTATAAGCCTTTCATCCTCCCTAATGCACAGCTCCTCAAATACATTTTGGTAACAAAATAACCTGGGACTAACAACCAGCCACATGAAGGAGAGAGGTTGCAAGGGTGACTCCTGGTCATGTTCTTGTCCTGAATTTAATTTTACGTTGATAATTAGGTTCTCCAAGCCACCTGATATTTTTTTGACCAGCAGGGAACAAAAACCCCGCTGGTTGACTCAGGGGAGAGAAACACACCGCTCCTGCGGTGCTCACCACGTGGCTTCACAAAGACTGAAAACAAGAGCTGTGGCAAATTGGATCATCCTACAAGTTTCGACTGGCCCATTGTGTACAAGTAGTAAATTGAGAGCTGATATTTCTGAGAACTATTTATTAGCAAAGCTTGGGGTCTGGCTTGCTCCTCGCCGTCCTCCTTGGCAAACAGCTTTTTACCAGTTTGGATGAGCAATCTCTGCCACTTTACGTAGGGCAAGAATCAGAGAGGCAGAGAGTGGATCCTTGCAGGGAATTATTATTGTGAGTGGACGCTTACAACGATTCAAGCGGAAAGCTTGGGCAGTTGGCAGATCTGCTCCCTCAACAGTTAAAAACGCCGGATGCATCTCTGATTATATCATTTGAAGTAAAGCTAATGGGATGCATTTGCAGGCACTTGCCATAACACAAACAGTGAGAGGAAGAGGGGGGAAAGCAGAAAGGTATTTTGATACGTCCTTCTCTTGGCGCCTGGCTTATTAGGATTTTAAACAATGACGTCCTAGGGACAGTGATCAGTTCTAATCATTTAGTGCAAAAAAGGTGTGAAAATAGGAGGCTGTGACCAGTTAGCAGAAATCATAGTTAGACATGCTGAGACCTGCCAGGCTATGCCAAATTGGCTATCTCATATTGAACGGCTGATACCCTGGCTAAGTTTCTTTTTCTGAAGCCGTAAGGAGATAATGGGATGGCTGTTTCATTACGCCCCCCACCCTCTCAGACCTCAGTAACACTACACATTTTGTATTTGGATCTAGGAAAATACAATAACTTGGGGGGCGGGAGAAAGAAACATTTTCTTGCCCCCATGCACATAAATACTTGGAGGGGTGTTTCATAAAAATGTCCTGACAAGATTGTGGGCGTGCTTACAGAGCAAACAATGATATCATTGTTAGATATATCCTATGAGACTATTTGAGAAGAATGCATATTCATATTAATCCAGAATGTGCATATGTCCATACTTATAATGGTACTGATATAAGTGCAGAACGATGGCCTTTGTTGAATGCAATGTGGAAATCTTACAGTTAGTTCAAGCCATTCTCTGGATTGGAAGAAAGGTTAAGAGCGCTATTACAGCTAACCCTAGATGTGTGTTTGTGGGGTGAATTAGGTGGCCATATCTTTCCTTACCAGCAGAAGCAGGGGTGGGTTTCTATCGGTTCGGCCTGGTTCAGGAGAACTGTTTGTTAAGGTCAGGCCCATTCTAGCGAACTGGTTTGCTTGGTTTTTGTAAACAAAAAAATAATATTTTTTGAAAAAAAATTGTGGGGGATGAACCCTCCCACCTGCCCACATGCTATAACTACCTTTATTCGCTCTGTCTGCAGCACAGCTGATCGGCATGGAAGCACACCGGTAGCACGGTAGCCAGCTTTTCTCATTCATTGTAGAAGGGGGCGTGGGTCCTAAGAAAGACTCTGTGGCGCACTTCCAAGGAGGATCACATGCTGCTTTTCTCTAGCATACTTCCTTTGCACAAAAGAAAAGCATTTGTCTGGCACCGTGTATGGAGAAGAGAGAGGCAGAGAAAGCATCTATAATGGTCATGTGTCTTTTTCAAAACCATTTGAACGGTTCTTAGAGAGCAGGCCTGCATTGGGATAACAGTCAGAGGAAGGTCTTCTGTCTTAGTACAGTTTAAGGTCAGTTGAAAGTTGTCTATTTGTATTTACAGTAGACTATAGAGGTAAAGGTTCCCCTCGTACATATATGCTAGATGGTTCCTGACTCTAGAGGGCGGTGCTCATCTCAGTTTCAAAGCCAAAGAGCCAGCGCTGTCCGAAGACGTCTCCATGGTCATGTGGCCGGCATGACTAAATGGCAAAGGCGCACAGAACGCTGTTACCTTCCCACCAAAGGTTGTCCCCATTTTTCTACTTGCATTTTTACATACTTTCAAACTGCTAGGTTAGCAGAAGCTGGGACAAGTAATGGGAGC
Organism: Boaedon fuliginosus; assembly: GCA_027560395.1. Lineage (NCBI taxonomy): Eukaryota > Metazoa > Chordata > Lepidosauria > Squamata > Lamprophiidae > Boaedon > Boaedon fuliginosus. The sequence goes on along the minus strand of JANHGC010002188.1, from coordinate 97,794 downwards.
TCACTCTGTTATGCAGCACTAGGGATTCAAACCACCAAACTGCTGGCCTTTCTGATCAACAAGCTCAGCGTCTTACCTACTGAGCCACTGAGCCTTTTGTGGGATCTGCTACGCTAGGAATACTGATTATGGATGAATGACATGGAACTGAGAAATTGAGTGGATGTTTTCCGGATACAGTGTAACTAAATTAAGATTTCATTATGCTGAACTAGACTTACATTGTGCCTTCATTCTAGCAAATTCGCAGCATCTTCTGCGTCATGAAGACCCTTTATGTGGATGTTATGTTTGTCCAAAATTCAGAAAATAAAGTTGATTTAGAGCCAAACTAATTGCTTGGCTTCCTACCATCTACCTCGGATCCTGATTTCCAATCAGCTCCTCTCTTGTTGCCAGGGCTCTTTTCTGATAATAAATGTATCATACCGGAGTATCAAGGTCTACAATAATATCCTCTGAGCCAGATTTGGCCCCCAAGTCCTCTTTCAATAGCTTTCAAAGCTCCCCAAACCAGAAGCAACACATGACTCTGATAAGATTAACACCTATTTTATTTTATACTGTTTTTATTTTTGACTATTATGCTACTAGAAGTCCTTGGAGGCTGAGTTTTAAAAAAACATTTGATGTAAAATTTTGCTTTGTTTAGTTTGATGTATACATCATACCCATCACTAACTTGTTTACATCGTGGTGCAGAAGAGAAGATCACTTGGTATTTCATTTCCCATTTCAATTTGCCTATTATTTATTTATTTACTTATTCACTCATTCAGTTTCTATAGCTGCCCAACTCAACCAATTGACTCTGGGCAGCTTGCAATTCTAAAACGATAAAACAATGTAAACAATAAGAACATTACAACCATAAAAAAAGAACATGTTAATGTTTGCTATAGTTTTTCTAGTTGAACGGAATGTCACACATCCTTTCCCTGATCTGGGTGTAGGGATTGGGTCCGTGCAAAGTAAACTGGAAATTGCTCACCAGAATTTTCCAACATGGATTTGGTACACTTTTGGAAAATTGGCAATCAACTCTTCTTATATCACATGTATAACTAATCTAGTGATTGAGTTACTGGAATATTAAACTAGGTCAATTATTTTTCAAAATTTCAGGTTCAAGAAGAGAGCGTTGTGGGTATCGTATCGTTCGCCGTCATCGCAATCCAGAAGATTTGGTGCATTGTGTAGGCAAAGGGAAAAAGAATAATGAAAGCATCGTCCAAGCAAAAGAAGCCCTGGGCAATGCAATAAGCCCAGAACAATTTGTCTCCATATTACTTGAAGCTGAACCACCAAATGTGTTGGTGAGTCGCCCCAACAGGCCATTTACAGAAGCTTCCATGATGATGTCCTTGACGAAACTTGCAGACAAAGAATTGGTCCATATGATTGGTTGGGCAAAAAAAATCCCTGGTAAGGAATTTGAAAACTCCTGTGTTTAGAGTGGAGCTTGTGCTAATTGACATTTGAAATATAAGTACCCGTATGTATAAAAAGTATAAATATTTTTTAACAAAACTTAGGGCCTACAACAAGAAAAACATATCAATGATTGCATTATTATTTGGTAATACAACCTCGGTATGGAGCAAAAGTAGAAACATAGAATATAAAGTTTCACAGGATCAAGGAGATCATCTATGGTAGTTTAATCCCCAGCCCAGTATAGGCATAAGCTACTGCAACATCCCTGACAAAACTATCCAGCATATTTAAACATTCCCAATGCAGGTGAGTGACCAGTTTCCAAGACAGGCTCTTCAATGTTTGAACAGCATTACTGTTCAGCTTTTTACCCTCAAGTTCAACCAAATGTATTGTCTTGTAATTTAAACCCACTGTTTCTTGCCTTGTCCTGTCTTTTGGACCAACTCTGGCAAATTCTGGACCATGTTCTATATCAGGGGTCCCCAACCCCCAGGCTGAGGCCTTGAGCTGTTCAGAATCAGGCCGCAGAAGTGGCAGGAGGGCATGTGTGCATCCATGAGCAATGGGCAAACACCTGTGCATGAACTCCATTTGTGTGAGCAGCAGGCGCATGTGCCCACCATTCATGCGAATGGAGCTGTGCGTGTGTATGGCTGCCATTCACATGGATCCATCCCCTCCCCTCCGCCAGTCCACAAAGCCAGAAAGGTTGAAACCCTTCAAATATTTGAAGAAACTATAATGTTTCCTGGCAATTTCTGCCCTAGGATAACCATACTCAACACTTCCAAACATTCTGAGGCTTTTCTTTCTATGGTAGAATCCTTATCATTTGTTGCTCTCTTCTGGGAATGATGTGCTTGCCACTCCCCTTCCTCTAATGCGGTGCTCAGAATTGAATGCAATATTCTAGGTACAGCTTAATTAAAGCAGAATAGAAAGGAACAAGGGCTTCTTTTGATTTGACATTATATTTGTGCTGATACAGAAGAGAACTGCATTTGCTTTTTTGCAACTGCATCACGTTGTGGGTAATATTCAGCTTATGAGCCACCCAAATAATTTTTGTATTGTATTCCTTTATATTTATACCTCTGATTTTTCCCAATGGGAATAGAGGATTTTTGTATTTATTATTGTGGAAATTTAATCTTGCTAGGCTTTGCCCAAAGTATCAGTTTGTCAAGATCCTTCTGATTCTGTTTCTAAAGCAGTATTTCTCAATCTTAGCAATGTTAAGATTTTTTTTATTTGCTCATATAAGTCATATGGTAAAATACAAAGCAGCTGTTTTGACAAGATAGGTGGACTAATCAATAATCTGATCTACTTCTTCATTTCAAGAATTTTCCTCACTTTTCCTGGCTGTATCTTTTGACAAGTAGAATCAGAGAAATACTACCTATGCTCCCAGTGCTTTAAATTCCTCTGTTGATGCAGCCTATGTCTGCATTGGCTATTTTTGCAGCATATGTAAGTGGTTGTCCTCTAGGATGTCTAGATCCCTCTCACAGTTACTGCTCTTGAGCCAGGTACCAACTATTCTATACCTGTGCATTTGGTTCTTCTTGCCTAAGTGTAAAATCTTATTTTTCTCCCCACTGAACTGGATTTTGTTGAATAAAACCCAGTGATCTATTTGGCCCTTTTTGTTCCAAGTAGGCAACTTGGGGTCCCCTAAGGTTTGTTTTTAATTTCAGCATTTCACTTAGAACCCAGGTTCCTGTTTGGAAAAGCTTTTACTTATTTGATTAAAAACTTGGATTTCTCAATTGCTATCTTTAGACAGCTGTGGCTTCCCAGTGTGAGTCAGGAAATTATCTAGATAACAAGTAGCTTTTTCTATCATTTGCATCTATGTGATTTTTCCTCCTTGTTTTTTCGCCATATACTTCATCCGATGTTTAAGGTTTTCTTCTCCTCTATAAAGAATATTATTTTTCAATTGAACCATTATGACTGGTACTGCTTTTAGTTTGCTTAAAAGCCCTGGTTAGCTAATTTGGTGGGGTTTGTTTTTTACATTTTTAAAGAGAAGTAATCCCAGCTCTATGAGAAACAAAGCTGTAGTTAGCCCCCAAATTAGCCCCCAAATTAGACACAACGTTTAAGTCACGAGATCTTCGGGTATGAATAAATACAAACTATGTTAGTCATTGCTGGCATCATCTATGGATACATAAATCTGAAGGCCTTAATGTATTGACAGATGAAGAATAGTTTATTATTTAGCAGCAATTATTAACAAGACAGGGTTTTCCTCATATTCTTTTTCTTTAAGACTTATCCTCATTCAATTTGCAGATACTGGATATACCTTGAATCAGCAGATGGCTCCTATTTATATATGGGTCGGACCATTTTCATTGTATGTTGTGAGCGAGGTTTAATTCAAGATTAAAGTAATGAAGTCAATAGCTAGAACTGTTGTAGACTCCAGACTGAATAAATAAAAGCTCTATCAAAGAACAGTGGCATTACAAAATAAAAAGTTAAGAAGGACTTTTAAGCCATCAAGTCCAACCTTCTGCTCAGAAAAAAAAAAAATTCCATTAATGAATCCTGACAGGTGGCTATACCGTGAATTCTGACAGGTGGCTATACCGTTTCTACATGTACAGGTAGTCCTCCACTTACAACAGTTCATTTAGTGACTGTTCAAAGTTACAATGGCACTGAAAAAGGTGACTTATCACCATTTCTCATAGTTACAACTTTTGCAGCATTTCCATGATCATGTAATCAAAATTCAGATGTTTGGCAACTGGTTTACGTTTATGAGCATTGCTATGTCCCAAGGTCATGTGATCCCCTTTTGCGACCTTTTGACAAGGAAAGTCAACAGGGAAGCCAGTTTCACTTAGCAATCGGGGTACTAACTTATCAACTGCAATGATTCATTCAACAACTGTGGCAAGAAAGTTCATAAAATGGAGCAAAGCTCATGTAACAAATGTATCACTTAAAAACAGAAATATTGGGCTCAGTTGTAGTCATAAGTACAGGACTACCTATATTGTATTCTATATATATTTGATGGCATTTACAGTGTAATCTATTCCAATCCTAGTACAGAATGGGCAGGAGTCAACAAAAGACCAACCATGTGATTTAAGGAACTGAAATATGAAGACAATTAAACCAACTTTTTTTTGGTTCTACTGTCAAATTGTTTGTTATTGTCAGAAGTCTCTCCTAACATTCAACCATAATCAGTTCAGCATGGCATCACAGCCACACAACTTTACAACTAGGATACAAGGACACCAATGCTTCAGATATTACTACAATAATGCCTAATATTGTGACATTTCCATATGTAGATTTTGATTTCAACAATCTGAGCACAGTTAACAAAGTTTATCTAATTTTTTTTCCTAAATGTTTTTTTAAATAAAGTTCAATAGATTTTACAGCTGAAAAACAAAATATATATGTGGGGAAGGGTGGGAGTTAAAAAAATGAAGGACTTAGTTTGCACAAAAAGAATACAGTAGCCTAACACTTTTTATTAAAAGTCTTAAATGAAATTTGGAGGTATTGATATCCTGAATGGTGCTCCTGATGATAGTAATTGTACTTTGATCATTGGAGAATTCTAGACATTCACACTCAGCTAGGAAACGAATCCATTTTCACTTTTGATTACTTTCCCTGCTTATTTTGTCACTCACAGTGATGAAGGTAGAATGTGAGTAATTCTGCTGCCCCTCCAATTCAATCCATTTTTGTAGTAAATGCAGTTGTTATTTTTTTTTCCTCACACTTTGAAAAAAATATCCTCTAACTTGGATCCAAATATATTCATATTTAGAATGGCACTTTGAAATGAATGTGGCTTAATGTAATTATGACTAACTGAAGTTCTGCTGATTTGATAGGTCTACACAGTCATGACTAAGCCTACAAACCTCTGTTTTTTATAAGCATTTGTCTTCATCAATATTGTTTCTTTCGATTCAGAGTGACCTGTTTTCCTTATTAATCTGACTCTCCGGAAAAATACTAGCTAAATTCAATCTGTATAATCAAATTGGCATTCTGTATTTATATTGTAGGATACATCTGTGGTGTGAGAAAGTTGGAAGGCAGAATAGAAGTGTGAATCATCTTTAAAAAATTGATACTGCAGATATTAACATAAACCTTTTTAGTCTGGATAAATGTTCAGGCAATATTCCACTTAGATAAATAACCTTTTTACAATTACAGAATGCATTTCCTCTTTGAATAGAGTGTCAAGGTAAAGATGTTGGATTTAAATAAAATAAAATAATTTTATAAATTCAACACAAGTATAGTTGTTGTGCACACATTTAGGAGTCTTAATATTTTATTTCAATAACATTTATGATTTGGTGGCAAGTTTTGAGAGATTTTGAGCACCCAAAGGTTTTGGAAGACTTTGAACTAACTTACATCATGGTAAAAATCTGCAAGAAAAAGCACAAATTAGTTTAAGAATAAGAAACCTAAAAAGGCTAAAAAGGAAAAAAAATCTAGTTATACAAATACTGTTTATATTTATTTATTAAAATGTCATACTGTCTGGCTCTGGGCAGCCCACAGATTTTTTTAAATTTACTTTTATGCAAGTAGATTTTAAATATATATTTTTCTAAGAATATATTTCTAAACATGTTATATTAAAAATTCATGTAATATTTCTTTTGGTACTTAATTTTTTATTAATTGGGAACCGCACTGTAACATTTGAAAAAGTAGAACATCAGAAGGATAATTGTGATCTCATTAGCCAAAAGCTGTAGATTATATTAAATTCCTTTTATATATAGGCAGAACAAAAGCCACTTTGAGCCTCCAGAAATGTAGCAATGTATAAACTGAAGCAAGCTAGCCAGTAAGTAGTAAATAAAGTAATAAAGTAATAAAAAGCTAAAAGAAGTGATAAATAAAATAAATACTGTAGTGTTCTTAGTGCTTAAATCTTCTTTCTACCATCTCATTTAATAAGAATCACTACCTACCAGCACATTTTCTTTAAAGAAAGAGAGCAGTGGGGTTTCATTCCATATCGTTATGTATAAATTATTATAACCTCCTTCTTCTCTTTCTCTTCCTTTTCTCTTTAAAACAACAACAACACTTTTTCATCTCTACCATGACCTTCTTAAGTGAGCGGTTGATTCTTCCATAAGGATTTGCTTTTAATCCCAGCTAGAGTAGAGTAGAGAAGAATAGAATAGAATAGAATAGAATAGAATAGAATAGAATAGAATAGAATAGAATAGAATAGAATAGAATA
>JANHGC010002188.1:67066-85805 GCA_027560395.1 Boaedon fuliginosus | reverse complement strand
GCCCATGCTTGTCGGCAAAGCCAGGTCTTAACGGCTTTGCGGAAGACAGGTAGGCTGGAGATGGTCCTGATATCAACTTGATGACCTACAAGGTCCCTTCCAACACTGTTAATATATTATATTATTATTATCAACATTTATGTTACTACTCATCAGACCTGAAGTCTGATGTTGGATGATGTTTTTTAAGTTGTTAAAAAGAAATAAAAACTTTTTAAAAAACAATAGTAACAGGTAGCTGCTGGGAGCATCTCTTTGGTGATATGGTTCCATCAGCAAGACACTGCTACCAACAAAGCTGTCCCCATCCTAACAGAAGAAATAAAGGGAAGCAGAGATAGCTCTACACTACAAAGTTGCTTCTCCAGGGAACTGATTGCAAATGGTGACAGAGAAGGGTTGGCCCCTGCCACCCCCTATTCCCCTTGGGTACAACCCCAGATTGACTTGACCAGCTACTTAGCTGAGTAAAGCCTGGAAGGGTGTGTGGCTTTTTGGAGAACCAACTTTTTCAGTGATTCACTGTGAAGACTCCTCAGAGCAAGTTAAGAAGATAGTCAGCTTAAGTGAAAAATCATGCATTATTCCCTTCAAAATACTGAGGACACAGAACTTTCATTTTCTACTGAATCAGTGGAAATCAGTGTAGCTGGAGTCATAAGAAACAATCCTGCAATACAAGAGTAGTGCTTCTCAACCTTGGTGGTTTTAAGATAGGGGGGTTTCAATTTCCAGAATTCCCCAGCCAGCTATAGAGGCAAATCTTATCTGAGTTGCTTATCAGAACTAAAAACAACTTGTTTCCTCCTCGGTCTTTTAAAATAGCTGAATGACAATGGCATTAATAATCCCCATTTTTTTTTCTTGGAGAAAGATCAGATTAATTTTGATTAGATTACCTGGTCCTTTTTTTTTTCTTTCAAACTCTTCTCCCCAGCTCTTCCATGTCAGTTGTTTACTTTGTGATGGCAATGAAAGACTGCTCGGTGATTGTGTTAAAACATTGAACCGGCTCTGGAAAATTTATTGATACTTTTTAAAGGACACATTAAAAAAGGTTGAGTCATTACGTGGAATTGGCTTAATGAATATTGACTTTACCATCAGTGAAAGAGAAATAGCACAAGCCGGCTTTTGGCTTATTTTGCTTTTTATAGAAAGGGTTCCATTAACCCAATTTCTGACTGCTCAGAAACTGAGAAAAATATTTTTTCACCCTGGTAACTGACCAGCAGCATTTTGGACAGCCCTTATTTCAACCAGCAAGCTACATTAGCCAGAATGATAATTTGCATTTTAAATATCTTCTTCCACTTAATTTACTGGGTAAATAGCAATTAGACCCAGGGTTTCCAGTGTGTCCATAATGTATCTGAGCTCCATCTAATCTTCCTTCTCCTTCCCCTCCAATCAAATCCTGGTGTATCCAGTCATAGGTTTTCAAGTTTGAAACCACGCTCCCAATGATTTATAGAAAACGAAGAGTTTTTCCATCAGCCCTCTTTGTGTTATCCCAAATCAGCTCACGGCTTGCCTATCCTTGTGATATTCTTCATTTTTAAGGACCGAAGTGGTCAGATTCTATTCTGTCTTCTCTGAAACCAGAATCAGATAATGTGATGGTTTGGGGTAGGTCTGTTTTACTTTTGGCTTTGATCTTGCTTCCCACAAGCAGATTCTTCCTCGATATCTGTTGCAATCTGATTATGCTAGAAAAGGAGTAGAGACAAACTTAACTTCAGGCTTGTGGTCAGGAGGTTAGGTGAGCCTGTTGCTGTGAGTTTGTCTTTTTTAAGATGAGAGTTGGGTTTGTTCTCAGCTGCCATTCCTTTTTGTATTTTCTTATCATGTATGTTTGGTTGGGATTTTATACGAAGCGTGCTGCCCAGAGCCACAATTGTGAGAACACCAGAAACTCCTAAGTGGAAGACTTGCTTGAGTTCCGTTCTTGAACTTTTCTATTGGTCACCCAGAGAAAGGATTATTGGATCATAGTCTTTCTTGCCCAATCTTAGTTTTTCAAGACAGCTGGAAGTTAACTTCAAAAAAGTTCATGAGATAAAATAGTTTATGGGGTTAGGGTTAGGGTAGTGTTTACTGTGTTCCTGAATGCAGTCATGAAGTACTTAACAATTTCAATTTTATTTTATAAATGTTCTTTGAAGTGTTTTTAATGTTAATGTTTACTTTTTATTAATTTTAATATTCTAAATCTATTTTTGTTTTGTATTGCTGGCAAGGTCTCACTGGTTTCTCCTTCCTTGGTATTATTGAAGTGAAGTGAAGTGGTTCTCTATCAAGGATTCTTCCTGTAGAATTCCTGCTTTGAGCAGGGAATTGGGCTAGATCAGGGGTGTCAAACTTGCGTTGTCACAGCATTGTCACGTGATGTATTGGGACCTCCCCCCTTCATTAAACTGGGCAGGGGCAGGGGCAGCATGTGACACATCCAGCCTGCAGGCCGCAAGTTTGACACACCTCTGGGCTAGACGATCCCCCAAAAATACCTTACAATCCTTATATTCTGTCATGCAACATTGTGCAATTGTGTGGATCGTTTAAAAATCTTGTAGCTCCTCTCCTACAGCACCTCTATATTTTAAATCTCAGCAATTTTTTTCTGATCACAATGTTTTCTTTACAGTAACAAAGGGATGGAGCATCTTCTTAGTATGAAGTGCAAGAATGTAGTACCAGTCTACGATTTGTTGCTGGAGATGCTCAATGCTCACACTGTTCGCGGTCACAGGAAAACACCCGTCTCAAATCTTGAGAATTGCCCATTGGAACCAACAGAGACAACAGATGGAGTCCAGCAGTGATTTCATAGAAGTCCAAATCCAGGAAATATCCAAAGACAAAAAGAACAAAATAAATATCCAGATCAAAACTTTGGATATTTGCTGTTAAGAAAACTACGGCATCTTTACAATTTTACTGGACCATTTGTTAATCTTTTTCAGACTGAATGTTGTCTGTCAACTTAGACGGTTTTAGAAAAGCCCCATGTGGTTGGAACTGAACAACCAGCTGATGATTTGTGGTTTTATCAAATGTTGCATTTCTGGAGTGCCTTCTAGAGGAGACTGTTTAACTGCCAAAACAGCCTTAAGCTTCATGGTATCCTAGGTAGATGCCAATATAAGATTTTTTTTTCTTTTCTTTCTTGAGAGGAGAGGTGGACAACTAAAAAACCTAAGATCTCACAATGAGTATCTGTCAGGGCAGAAAGAGAGGCAACTTCTGATAAGAAACTGAATAGTTTGACATGACTCTGTTCATCAATGCATCAAGCTGCACATTAGAGCAAACAGGAAAAACTGCTTGCATTAAAAAAAATGCATGTCGTTCAGGTTGTTAACTGCAACGGACATTTGATATGTTTTTCCATTGTGCAAATGTACTTTAGATAAGTTAGTAAAGGGGACTAATGAGCAGGTCTTCATATCTAATTGCAAAGCCTTGGTTTGGAGAGCTTGTTTCTAGATTCATTCTGATAAAATGAACTGGAAGCATTTTAAAGCCCCAGTTTGTCTTGACTGCTATCTAAGCATTTACCATGCATTTGAGTTCTATGTTCAAGTACCTGTGGCTTTATTTCCTCTTAGAAACGTGTACAATATACTGCTATTGTTGTGAAGGAATTATTGCAATGAATATTCAGCATTTGTGAATAGTGATGTAATATTTGAAGTACTGAAGATCAAAATAATTATGGTTATTTTATATGAGATTGAGGTGTTTACAGACAAACCTGGAAGTACAAAATAGGAAATGCGGGACCAAATAGAATGTGTCTGATCAACCACCTTATGCATGTCCATGTGGCAACCCATCAGCCCTGTCAATCACATTCATGTATCCCTACCAGTTTCTTATTGTAGGAGGCAGCTCTACACAAATATATAAAACATAGTCAGAGCTGGTGGCATTATTAAGGACAGTTAAGGAATTGGGTATGCATTATTGTTCCATATGAATACCGAAATGCATACATTATTCTACAGCTTGCAGAATGATCTGCATCATATGTGAGTTTTATATGCAAGCACCTGGGATAAAGAAGTTAGTTTAGGAGATGCCCTTAGGGATGCAAGGTTTAGTAACCCTGAACTAGACTTGAAAACCATGAACTATGCCTGACTGCACTGCTCTTGATGTTGGGTTTTCTTTAAGAAGTGTCCAGAAACTTCAACTGATACAAAATGGGGCAACCAAGATCAGTAACGGCTACAGTAAGCCACAATAACATAAAATAGTGAAACACATATTCTGCCTTTAGGTAGCTATATTCATTTAAGGCAAGTATTTACATCATGACATCATGACATGCATTATGTCCCTTGACCTCTCGTTGATAGACCTTCATAACTAGGCTACTAAGTTAGGCACAATACTGAGAAGATCTTACACCCCTGTTTACAACCCTGCTTGTTGTCACTTGGGGGTACAGTTAATTGTTTTTTTTATTTTTAAAGTCCTAAACTTCTTTGGAGATAAGATCACACATCTCAGTTTCATCCTGTCCAGTCATGCAAATCTAGTCATTCATTCTTTCTACATATAATATATTGTAAGGCAGTTTGTAAAATATCAGCCACATCTAAAATATTCACATTATATTTGATACTTAAACAACCATAAGTACTGAGAATAATTAAAAAACAATAATGATGAATCATTTAAATTAATTATACTCAATCATGTTAAAGTTCAGCAGGGGCACCTTCTTAAAGATGCCCCACCTTTCCAAGGGTTCTATGGTGGACATGGGAGAAAAGGCTTCCTGGCTGTTTCTTTGAACCTTTGGAATGGCGTCTCATGTTTGACTTCTTCCTCCTTCAGCTTTTAGGAAAGGAATCCAGACTTTTCTCTGTAATTAGACCTGTTCTGTCTGAAACAGTCAATAATTAGTTCAAATGGTTTAAATTACATTTTAACTGTTTATGTTACTTTTTGATTAACTTGAGAACCCTCAGGCTTCAGAGAGGGAAAAATTAACAACTACCTGTTAATAGGAAAGTCATGGAAAAGCTGCCTGATTTCAACTGGACAATTGGACAACACTGATTAAAAGTTTTCTTTTTTTTCTTTTGGGGGAATACCTGTTGATAGGGCATTTCCCCCATTAACTCTTCATTCCCAACAGAAATCTGTGTGTCCACAGCTGCCAGGAACTGCTGGGATTTGGTAAAGGTTCTGCAGCTTGTCCATGATATATAAGCAATTACAAAAATCATGTGAGATGCCAAATCTTGGAGTTTTAAGCAAATAAATATTTAAAATGGAATAATAAGAATTAATTGGGAGGGAGGATCTTATGGACACGAGAAGATTGTGAATGCTGCTTGAAGCTGCCCTGTTGCTGACCTTGGGCTTGTTCAATGGTCCTTTACCAGTTTTTGATTTTAATGTAGCATTTTATTTATTTATTATGGGGATTTGTTTGTGAGTCAGTGCTGACTTCTGGTGACTGCCAGGACACATCCCTGCAGGGTTTTTTTGAGAAAAAGTTTTTCAGAAGTGGTTTACTGCTTCTTCCTAGGGCTGAGAATGACTGGTCACCTGGCTTTACGCCTAAGGCAAGACTACAACTCACAATCTCTGAGTTTCTAGCCTGGTGTCTTAACCACTGCATCTGGTCCTTGCTGATCATGCTAGTGATTAGCATACAAATAAAAGCTGAGAACAACCAATCTATGGAAACATCAAATTCAGTTCTATGGATATAAAACAATTTAAGTGTGCCCAGGTGCTTGGTGTGATTTGACATATCAATGGGCTTTTACACTTTTATTTTGAACAAGTACTTGTTCAAACCCAAAGTAGGGAATAGGTGTTTTGGCTGAAACTTTTCCGTGCACTTATGAAAACAATGACAAAATTCAGTGTTTGGGGTTTATAAAATGCAGCAGAAAGTTCAACATCATGCATTTTTTTCTTGAATTAGACTTCATGCATCTTTCACTACAGCACCCAGCTGCACATGTAAAAACATCAACTACATATAGGAATGGCAAAATTTAAGAACAGTTTTGAATTGCTTTGCTGGTGTTCCTATCTCCATTTTTATCTTGAGGAAAGAAAACATAAAAACCAAATGGGGTAAATGAAGTATAGGAGACCTCTTGAAAACTAGAGTCCTTTGTCGATTGATGTTGATCCCATAACAAATCTGTCCATCTGCAAAAGGGCATCAGACTCCTTCAAAGTTTCTGCAACAGTGAAATATGGCTACATTTCTGGATTATTCGAGCTAAGGCTCTGTTTTCTCTGCACAAAGTACTTTAGTGGATTTTTTTGCTATATGTTTGCATTGCCCTAAAGAAACATCTCTTTGTTCCCTTATTAAAGGAACACCTTTAATTTTCAACTGAAAAGATTTAGCTTTGCTCCTTTCTTTCATGAGCAGCAACTGTTCTATATCTTCAGTTGTGTCATTCTTACAGATCTTCACTTAGACCAGGGGTGTCAAATTCACGTCATGGCGATGTCACGTGACATATCGTGACTTCCCCCCTTCACTAAACTTGGTGTGGGCGTGGCTAGCGTGTCATGCATCCAGCTCACAGACCGGGAGTTTGACAGCCCTATCTTAGACCAAATTTAGAAATACTGTTTCAGCAATTCAAATTTTTTGAAGATGTTGAAGTCAGAATCATTTTATGTTGTTACACAGCTCATAGTTCAAAACATCATAACAAGAATATGTACTTTTGGAAAATCATAGCCAAAAGTGCATTATTTTTCTAGGGAGAGCTTGTTTTTAAAAAGTATGGATGCTAGGTAAATGTATATAAATATGTGTTCCTTAAAGAAAAAAGTATCTACAAAGATTTGTACAGATAATGTGGAACTCTTCTAATTAAGAATGGAACAAAAGAAAACTTGCAACCAGAAAGAAATCGAATTATGAGCAGTTTCAAAATTTGATTGACATTTTTGTTTACCTTTACCATGTGATACATAGTTAAGTAAAATGGAGAGGAACTATTAAGGAAATGGGAATTCCCTTAGTCTTTGTAATCCCCCCCCTAATTTCCCCCATCGCTTCATCTAGTCATTACACTTCATCATATAGCATCTTTCTCTTCATTTTGCTTTGTTTATCTTATAGAAACAATTATACAGACACCAAATCTTTTATGTGACACCATTAAGCAATTACAAGATTTGTTCTTAGAGAGTATTGTGTTTGGTTATTACTGATGTCGCTAGTGTTTGATCTGTGGTAGCACATTTACACATTGCCATTTATTTTTATAGTCACCCAATGACCAATTTCTTGTGTGTAGATGCAACTGTGAAGGTATTGTAATGAAATACTTCTGAAATTTATCTCAGGAACGTTTGGTGGACATGTAAGTTTATTGCATCAATATGTTAAAATTGTTTTTTTTAATGAAAAGGGAAAATATGATAATATTTTTTAAAAAATCATCTGTTAAACATGAAGTAAGATTGAAGGAATTTAACACAGAAATGCAAAAAAAGCAGCCAGACATTTTTTTAGCCCAACTGTTGACTGAGCCTTTGTAAAATATAGAATGAATAGGACAAGACATCTATGGAGCTTCTCAATCATTGAGAACATGGTTGTCCCAAAAGAGCTTTTTTTCCCAAAAGCTGGAAAAAAACTGGGCTTTCTTGGTTTTTTCCTTGAAAACATTTCACTTCATATCCAAGAAGCTTTTTCAGTTTTTGAGGACAATAGAACAAGATAGAATAAATATTGTGAAGGCTGTGCATAAAATGTAATTCTTCAACAATGCAAAAATTGTAGAGTTTTCAAATTCTTGAGAAGCTTAACTTTTATTCCTATATCAAGGAATGCTCTGCTTGAAAATTTGTGGGAATCTTTACTAAAATCTCAGAAATTCTAATTTATAATTAAATAAGATTTGCAGCATTTATGTTGAAGCAGTAAATTATACAGACTGAGAGCTTTCTTGAGATTGTCCATAGGCACAATGCCACATTTCTTTTAAAACTACATATGTTAACTTTGGGGAATGCATGTTCAAAGGCTTTAATCCATTTAGTACAATAATTTCTGAACTATTCTTGTGGGTCTCAGAAGTCAGAAGAACTACCTGGAGATGCATGGACCAAACGAAAGTTTTCTGCATGCCAGGTATGTCTTATTAAATGTTGCCTTTGAAACCATGTGAAGATACAGAATGTTCCCAATGCATTGATGCCACAACTCTCAGACTCACATTTGGCATGGTCATTTTATATCATTGTAGACATTCATGTATTTTCTCTACCAACATCATCCCCATTTTTGTTTTCTAATATATTTTAATTGGTTAGCCAGTCCTTTTTTGACTACAGTGATCCCATAGATATTCTCCAAGATTTATTGGCTTGAGTGGGATATAGAGAATATTAGGTCGTTGTTTGCAGACATTGATTTCAGCATGCAATTTCTGCGAGCACATATGAAAGCATTTGATGTATCTTATATACATTTATTTTATTAATGTTTGCATAAGAAATCCACAACAGGCAATTTGAGTGTGATTATTATCACTGAACAAGCACCAGTGACTTTTATAGAAGCACAATGACAAGAAACTGTCCCGTCTATTACATTATTATAACTCTATAAATAAAAGAGGCCAGCGTTTCTGAAATTATTGGCCTTCCAAACAAATTCAGAGACAATGAATTCCTCTTAAACCTTAATTCCTTGTGTAGTACCCTTTAAATTCAACAGGACAAACTTGAAATAAACGTAAGCTAAGAAAGGAAGATGGAAAGAGTAAGGGCATTCTTCAAAAAAAAAAGTGACAGAAATGCATCCTTAAAATATACTTCATTTCTTTGGGCAGGTGCAAACATTTTTTAACCTTGTGCAGCTTTGAAATAATTTGTTTAAAAAGCCTCATGGGTGTACCTGTGGAAAAAATATTCTGTCACCCTATTAAATTATGCTTTCTGACCTGTTGAGCTAATTTGAAAGGATCCACAGGCAGATTTTGGGGCTAGAAAGATCAATTTGATGACTTAACCCTAATCCTAACCCAGTCAATGCATTGGCATGCTTAATTTACAAAGGCCCTTCAGATAATGTCTTTTTGTATAAGACTTAACAGATACCAAAGTCCCAAATTGCATACATTTTGAATAATGGTTGAAAAATGGCCTTGGGAACCAGAAATAAGGTCCAATCGGGAGCCTCTGCTTGATCTAGTGGTTGATCAAAATACAAGACTATTTCCCTTAAATTTAGGATTAAAAACATAAACCTATTTTTCATGAAGAGCAGTTGGCTATTTCCACACCTTGCTGTGTTGGCAGGTATTTCACTGTGGATCTGCATTGTTTCACTGCTCTTCACTGCAATGCTGATCACAATTATTTAGAAAATAAGGTCCTTTGAATGAATGAGCCTCGTTTGCTCAAAACGGGGTTTAAAGGTATCTGCATTCTGTAGCTCCTGCCACATGCCTGCATAGCATTCCTTGCCTATGGTGTTTTGTAAACCATAAGATAAATATGAATATGTTCTTTCATTGTTAGTGGCTTGAAAACTGAAATGTTTTTGGAATTATTTTTGGTGCCTTTCCAAGTATTTTGTGAACATAAGCCAAATTTGGGGTAAGGTGTGAAATCTGACACTTTTTCAGCTGCTTTCTACAAATGTAGAGCTTGTCCCTCCCTACCCCCCTCAAGTAATGTGTTTGTAGGATGTAAGTGATAAATAAAAAACAATATTCTATAAGGTCCTGGTCTTTTTCATTCTTCTTAGTTTATTGTTTAGACTCTTTATTTCACCGTGTTATGATGGTTGACCTTTAATTTTTGCTATTCTGGTAAGAAAAATATTTCAGAGGAGGAACTACAAAAAGGCCTCAGCACAGACAGGAGTTCAATAGGCAGCTTTACACCTTGGTGAGTCACTCCTGTTACTCTTGGTGATTGCAGGTCTGCTACTAAAGTTTGTATTATTTTTTTAAGAAACAAGTAAACTTATTGTATTTAAAGTGCATTTCAAAGCTCCTCACTCCTCCCAGTTACAAAAGTTAGGCCAAATGCTATTCTAAGCTACTCTAGTGACATCACTGTATCAGAACTCCCTGGCCTTTTGAGGTGAAAACAAAAATAATAAAAATAAGTGCTGTCCCCATTGTCACAAATGTGCTTGCCAATGCCTTAAGCCACTGTTTCTTAAACCAGTGTTGGCTGCGGGATTCTGGAAGTTGAAATCCACTCATCTTTATTTATTTTTATTTATTTATTTTTTATACCTCGCCTCATTTCCCCAGTCAGGGAAATGACTTAAAATCTTAAAATTGCTGGAGAAACAATGGCTTAAACCAAGTATTATTCCTGCCAAACTCACCTGCTTGCATACATAATATCTGAAAAGATTTGTAATGTTTGATGCTGTAATTTTTACAGCATGATGCCATACAGGAAACCTTGAGTGTAACAGTTACAGCTCAAGCACTCAGTATGACTTTTGTGCTAAGGATCTGCTTTCTCCTGAAGTTGTTTAGAATTGGTTCCTTCTGGGTAGATTTTGGTAGAATACTTAAGATTGTTTCCATCTGTTAAAAAGCCAGTGTGGATCAACTTATGCATTTATCCCACTGAGGATAGAACATTTAGGTGGCAATCCTCTTCCATAATTTCTAGCATAAAGGGTGAAATTCTTTGCACAAGTGGTTAATGACTGTTTCAAGTGGCCTTTTTTCTTCTGGTTTGAGAGCTAATCATTAAACAAACGTGGCATTATGTTAAAAAAAATTCTCCAGGACACCCGTTGAATGTAGGATTGACAGGTAATTGAGGTACAAGTGATAGTGATGGTAAACTTTTACATAGTGTTCTGCCATTTTGCAGTTAGGCAATAGAATAAAGTTGTGAACTAATTCATCAATATTAAATATCAGGCATACATCACATATGCAATCGTCAGATTGAAACTTTCCTTTCTGGGAGATGAGACCTTTCTCAATGTCGAGGATGCTAGGCATGTCATAAGCTGTTTGATAGTAGAAAAATGTATGATCTTGTTCAGCAGAGGGGTCTCAAGGGGTCTGGACATCCCTCATCTACTTATCAGTAGATGGAGTTTAGATCAGCAAGTCACCTAGGTAGAAATACATGTCTATACCCATGAAGTGGGCTCAACCATTATGAAGACCCTGGGGTTTGATGAAGGTCTGAATGGATGGGACTTGAATTAGTAGTAAGCACTGTGGTATTTGAACTTCAGGAACCTCTTGTTAGGTACAGGCACTGAGAGGCTTGGTCTAAGTCAGAGGAGGGGAACTATGGCCCTTTTATGACTTATCAACTTCAACTCTCAGAATTCCTGAGCCAGTATGGCTGTCTCAGGATTCTGGGAGTTGAAATCCATAAGTATAAAAGGGCCACAGTTCCTCACTCCTAGGTCTAAGTAGATAGCAGCTTCATTTGGAATGCCAGAAACTTCTCTATTAATTTCTAGGAAGTGGCACGCTGGAGGGAAACTTCCTAGCAGAGCCAGCTGATGTTGGAGGTCCAGTAAATGAGGTTGGGAGGTGTGGACACCTGATCATACAGTATTCTACAGTATCCCCTGGACCAACTAGCTCTCTGGCTGACAGGTAGTGGGCCCTAAGACAGTGGAAAGGTTTCACAATGAGTTGGTGTGGTACTGGCTAATACCTCCTGGAGAGAACCTGGTGATGAGATAAAAAGATTGTGTTGTACACTATGGAAAGCCAGATCCCAGCTCAGCCTCAGCCATCATTGAGGTCTCATGTATACTTGGATGGTGAATGTCTAATTGCTAACACACTGGTTAATCATGTTGGGCTTTTGAGTAACACAAAAGAAAAATGAAGAAAAAAAAAAGGTTGTGAAGTATCTTGATTTAGGGAATCCTCACTGGACCATTGGAATCATCTAAACTGTAGAAAAATAACATAAAGAAGCGTTAACCATGAACATAGGTTGCTAATTCAAACCCACAGATTTGGGATATCTGCCACACAGCTGTTCTGTCAGAGTGCTTGCAGAACCGCACGAAGATTTCTCAGTCGATCGCGCGCAGTGCGCGTTTGACAGCCGTTTGGAAAGCGTGCCCACGAAGTGGGTAACCAGCGAACCGGTAGGAACCCACCCCTCACCCTAATCTGTCTCTCTTACACACTGAACATGTTTATAAACAATCCTGGCATTGTTGGATGAATACTGTATGGAAAATATAGTTTCCTTGTATTTCCTGCACAAAGGCGATAGAATAAATGAAGCAAATGACTTCTGCATCTGAGCTGAATTTGCACTATTTTGCTAGTTTGTTTACAGTTTCTTGAAACCAACCAGGTTAATACCATTTCACATACTGGTGAAAAACTTGACTGGGCAAATATCCAACTAAGGAAGCATAGGTCCAATGAGGGAGTCAAGGCACTGGCAATAAAAGGGGGAAATTCCTATTTATTTTCTTCCTTAAGAGAGTCCAGTGTGGCAGTTAAGGCACCCGGCTAGAAATCAGGAGTGTGTGAGTTTTAGTCCCACCTTAGGCACCAAACCAACTGGCTGATCTTGGACCAGTCATTCTCTCTCAGCCCTAGCAAGGAGACAATGGCAAAATCTAATGGCACCCCCCCCCCAGCCCCCCAAAAAAACCTTGCCAAGAAAACTGCAGAGACTCATCCAGGCAGCAGGAGTAAAACACTGACTCTCTACCCACCCCATCTATCTGTTTATCCATTATTTTATTGTAGTTATATAGGCAGTCACATCTCTGGATGGGTATATATATGAAGATGGGGAGGAACTGACTTTTTCCTCTACAGAAAAAAAACCACAGGCTGAATCTTAAAAGAACTTTGTGAAGATGCCTATCTGCATTTTTCCTTAACTCATCCTTGCAGAACCTGGGGAGTTGGGGGGGCAGAAGATGGCAGATGTGACCACATGTTCAAAGTCATTGGCAAGTAAAAAGAACAGGCTCTGATCATGTAGTTGCACCTATCTTGTCTTTTTTGAACCAGCCTGTAGACACACCAGATATAACATTTATTAGACGAGAAGATTCTGATTAACTCTGATTTCCCAGCCAGCTATGTAGTCATTTGTCACATCGACTTAACAAGCTTATTGTTCAGAATGCAGGTATTTTATCAAATGTCAAACTGAAATCTACAGCTACCCCACAATTTATTAAGGAAGTTATCTGATCAAATAATAAGATAAGATTGCTCTGGCAAAACACATCCTTGAAAAATCTCTGCTGACATCTGGTAATTGCCACATTATTTTCAAGGTAGTTACAGATTGATCTCTTTATGACCTGCTCTAGGATCATGTGGATTAGCAGCTGACTTTAATAAATTAATAGTTTTTGTTGTTGTACATTATCTTATATTGTGTCCATATGAGTGGGTGAAAATAGCCACGTAAGATAGAAAAGAGACAATTTCTCTAACTGTGCCTTGAATTAGTATATTTGTTACTTCTTTTGGAAAGGGAATGATATATTTTAATGGGATAGTGCTTAATCAAACTATTTTTTGTAGGGCTGCTTACTATTATCTAAGATGGGGTAGAGAACTATGGCCCTTTTACTATCTGTGAACTTCAACTCTAAGGAATTCTGGGAGTTGAAGTTCACAGATCTTAAAAGGGCCATAGTTCCCCACCCTTGATCTAAAACAAACTGCAATAGAATGACAATCATTGCCTGCTTTTTTTTGGTTATTAGTTTTCAGGCTTTTCCCCTCCCTAAATCGTGGCAAGTTTTTTTGAAAAAAATCTTAAAGATAAGAAAACTCCAGTGAGGGTTTCCTGATGCAAAAATCTTAACCCCAATCAGCATAGGTAATGCTTAGAAACGTTGACCATCCTGGCGAAGTATCATCTGGTGGGCTACAGACTCATCACCTGTGCAATTTTTTTTTATATATTTGACATCTGTTATCTGTTTCGTGTAGAAGAAAGAAGTACATATAAGACTTTAAACATGTCATGTTGTTTCTGGATTCAATTGTTATGGAAATGTAAGGTCAGAACTTAATTATAGTAAGACAATACGAGGTCATGCATTCTAGTAGTGAATAGTTACATCTAATTTAGGAACTGACAGACCAAGCATTTGCTATAATTTGTCTCTGAAAGCTTAATTTTATAAAGTATTGAGACAAAGGCTGAATTACTGCAAACATTAGCAGAGTTTTAATAAGGAAAAATTTATTAAAATGATTCAATTGTACAAGGAGGCAATGTAATTTGGATTTAAATAAAATCATTTCTTTTAACCATCAGATGAATTCCACTTCATTTTAAATGTGATGCTTCTTACTGATAAGGCAGCATCCTGCTTGAAAGTTAGGAAGGCATCTAACCCAGCATTCTATTTTCAAAAAAGACTGAGGAGAGATTTGCAGGAAGCCGTTAAGCAGTGACAAGAAAACAATGGCCCTCTCTTGATACCTCCTCAATTCATAAATCCCTTTGGTAGTCATTGATAAGGAGCCTTTGACAAGAAGAGATGTTGTGTATCAGTTAAAGCTAATAGGAGTTGTTTGTGTATGGCAGACACATTGTAGGTCTCCATAAGACAAACCTCTCCTTTCTCCATTTCATCCTCCCTTCTTCTCTCCCGTTCAAGATCCAGCATGTATTTTATTTTTATTTATGTTAATTCCCTGTAATTTCCCTTTGGAGACATTAGAGAAGGAGAGCTGTGTCAAAAAATCAGAAGCTTGGGCACACCTTTTGGGGCTAACATAAATATGCTTCCATGAGCTTATTTTGTAAGTCAGAAAAAGTGCTACTAGGCTCCCACTGATTTGGATTTTGCAATTTCCTGCAATTTGTTATCATAATTGTTCAGGAATGGCATATGCTAATTCTTAGAATCAAGAGAGAAAGAAGATAAAGGCGCCATATTCTCTGTGCACATAGACAGTATATTGCTGTCTTGGCCAAGGGAATGGTTTTGCCCTTGCATAAATCATTTTTGACTTACTGTACGTTATTCAAAGAAAATTAAACATAAATGGGTTTGATTAAAAAGCTGCATGTCTACAAAATCCATTCATTTGTGTGGGAGATAATCAACACTATTTTTTTCTTTAAAAAACCTCTATAAACAATAAAGGCTACCTACATGTAGCATTTTCATTTCTTTTTATAAAAACCGTACAAAAGGAGACATCAGACAAAGTAGACAAATCTAAGCACTATAAAAATCTGTCTTGGAAAGCTACATATTCATGAACTGAATAGGTAAGATTCCTAAAATTCTAAAGTATAACAAATATTTTAAAAATTGAAGTTGTCTTTCCACTAAAATAGCAAAATACAGAAAGAGATCTCCCTGCATGCAAAGCACCACCTGAAAACGGAGTTCTCTCTTTTTTTACATTAAAAACGATGGGTTCACTCCACCAGGAAGTTCTCTGCAAGACTCGCCAAAACAAAGGGAAAAGACAGAATAGTGCAGCCATGCTGTTGTGCAACTCTAGCTTCTACCTGTTATAATTGAACTTATGCAGTAGATCTTTCTAGGGGATTATGCATTTATCTTTGATTAGAGAAATTATTTTAATGCTAACAAGACACAGTCTTGTAAATTCTCTGTTCACCGGTTCTTTCTAGCATGAAGATCACTGATTGATCACACACTGTGCAAAAAGTATTAAATACATTGCTTATAGTTCGAAAATATATAGAAAGAGCTTTCCTGTACAAAGCTCTAAGTAATTAACAGCTCTTACCAACCCAACCCAAGTACTGAAATTGCTAAGAGATCTTTAACTCGGCGATGAGAAGCAATAGCATGTTCTCAGAAGACAAGCTGAAGCCTAGTTTGGTTCCTGATGAGTGCAATAGAGATCTCCACATAATATAGTCAGTGTTTCTCATCAGTGCCTCTTAAGCCCTGGTTGAAGTTACTAAGAGACTGAAATTCTGGACAAACTCTAGCAGCATGAAAAGAAGACTCCATTAAAGATACTAATTAAAAAAATTGAATGTCTTTAAGTTGGTGGAGGTCCATTAATATATCGTAGCATTGGGTAGAAAGAACGAGCAAAGTTGTTGGTTTGAGTACAGCTGTAGTCTTCTTCTGAGACAGGGATCAAGGAGGCCAAAAACAACAAGAGAAGGAGAAACAATTGTAAAGGTAGTGCTGCTCGTAGGACACGGCAGAAGAAAGCATGCTTCTTGGGTGCAAATGAATTGGTCTCTTCCTTCTCCTCCATCCTGCAAACAGAGGACAACTTATAAACAGGGCAAGCCACTTGTATATATAAACAGAGAGCAAACCTCTCTCCCTTCTGACACTGATGATGTTACCTAGTTGATAATGTCTGCAAGAAAACAAGGACTCCACAATTTACAAAGTCTCTTGTAACCGAGTGAGATTGTGACTCCATCTAGCCCTATATTGCCTGTTTGACTGGCACCACCGCTCCAAGCCTTGGCATACCAAATGTCATGGTCAAAAACAATTTCTGGATTGAATTTTTGCAAAAAAATATTAAGACTTGCTTCAAAATGAAATACTTTTGTGGTTTGAACTCTTGTAATTCTACACCAAATCCCATGGTTTTTAATACAAAGTGTCATAAATATTTCACAAGTCATGCATTGTGAAACTTATGAATGCTTAGACATTAGCAACCATACAGGTAGTGTCTAACAATTGAACTCAACCTGACATTGTAATCACGCAATTACCATGCTTTGGACCAGGGGTTACCAACCTTTTGGACCTCAGGGACCACTAAATTCATAAATTTAAATTCTGTGGAGCACTAATATGATTTGCCTAATGACCAGCTGGGTGGGCGTGGCTAGGTGGTCATGTGATTGTGCAGGTGTGGCCAACTCGATGTCACTCACGTTGAGGGCCCCCTCCCCTCCCAGCCACTCCTTGCCTCCCTGCCCAGGCTCCTTAGTGCCCCAACAGGAAGCAGCTTTTGGAGCTAAGTAGCCACCACAGGAAACAGTTTGCAAAACAGCGGGCTCAGTTCAAATTGGATATGAACGAGAAGGAGGCTCAGCAGAAGCACTTCACTGAGGACTACGAATGTAGGCTTTCCAAGCAGAGGGAAGACCTATGAGAATGCAAGGCCAGGTACTGGCACCTGGAGGCACAGAGGGCTGAGATGGTCAGCCAGTTCCAGGCCATGATGCGGTCCCACTGGTCCTCTGGCTCTTCGCCACTAGTGGACCTTCTCTCCAGCCTTTGCCCAAAGCCCCACACCAGGAGGCTGAGTTGGAAGTTCTTTCCCCCTCTGACACACAGAAAAAGACCCTGAAGGGGGAAGACTCTCTGCAGCAACACAAATGTTTATTACAGGTATCCGGCCCAGGCGCCGTAGTTTGAGGACCCCTGATTTAATGCAATATACAAAATGCAAATAATTTTTCTGCGGACCACCAAAATTTTCTTGTGGACCACTAGTGGTCCACAGACCACAGTTGGTGACCACTGCTTAGGACAATGGAGAAGAAGAGAAGACTGACTCTTTCACTCCCTTCCATGTTTCTGACACAACGTATGTCACTGAAGAAGAATCCAATGAATTCAATTCAAACTCAAATGAATTTCTTTTTTTTAAAAGAAATGCAAATATTCATTCATTCATTGGGGACTTTGTGGATTTTTTTGGGGGGGGTGAGGCAGGGCTCTGGCACAAAGGATTACATCCTCTCTCCTTCCTTCTACATGTTCCTAAGTTGCTTAGCATTTCCTACAGCTAAGCAAATCTGCATTCAAATAATCAATATTTCTTACTGGACTTTAAATCAATTGGAAGATTTTGATACTAATTTTTAGTTCACAGAAGAAACTGTTTACTGAAAAGCATTACCTAACATTGCTGCTGGTGTTACTCTGCAGGATCTTCTTTTCATCAACCTGTAGATATTTAAAGTGTGATTACTACTGCTGGTCTTAAAAAATTAAACCCCCAAAGCAATAGCATGTACAAAAGGCAAACACATTTAAATTGCATATAAATACAGTCAGCCTAGCAGTATTTTGGCTGTACAGTGTATCCCTTCTGCCATTGTCTCTATACTGTCAGTTCTCATGCGGTCCCAAGAATATGTTACGGTAGTATAGATAAAGTATCCTTTAACACATACACAAGCAATGGGATTTACTTGATTGTGTGGGCAAAACCATGAGAGTCAGTATCTGAAAGCATATACAGGTAGTCCTCGACTTACAACCACAACTGAATCCAACATTTGCAATGTTAAGTGAATTTTGCCCCATTTTTTTAACCTTTTTTGCCACAGTTGTTGGCAAGAATCATTGCAGTTATGTTAGTAACCCGCTCGTTAAGTGAAATCTGGCTTCCGTTGATTTTGCTTGTCAAATCGCAAAAGGTGATCCTATGACCCTGGAATACTGCAACTATTGTAAATACATGCCAGTTGTAAAGCATATGACTTTTGATCACATGACCACCAGAATGCTGCAATGGCTGTGTGAAAAACCATCACAAATCACTTTTTCCAGTGCCGCTTTAACTTTCAGCAGTCACTAAATGAATAGTTGTAAATAGAGGACTACCTATCAAGACTATCAAGAGCCTCGATGGTCCAGTGGTTAAATGCAGCACTGTAGCCTAACTCTGCTGATTGTTTAGCAGGTTGTCAGATCAAATCTCACCAGGCTGAAAGTTGACTCAGCCTTTCATCCTTCTAAAGGTCAGTAGAATGAGGACCCAGATTGTTTGGGGGCAATATGCTGACTCTGTAACTGCTTGGGGAG